>BQNB010132035.1:0-18691 GCA_026074375.1 Tanacetum coccineum | reverse complement strand
AAGTGAAAAAACATATCGGTTGACCACCGATAAGCGATATATCAGTGATATATCGGCCGCCAAGACCGATATTTACAACACTGATTATCATAGAGAACAGTTGAATGCAAGTTTAATGGTAAGTGGGTTACATTGTTATACACCCGTTATTGGTAATAATTACAACGAATACGATTATTATGGAAAAATGGTAACATATTATTATTGCATCTAAGCTCATGATACCAATACGTTAACAGGGAAGATCACCGTAGTGATATTGGTTAGGGACAGATGTCCCCTTGGAAAAGGTAACTTGTCAAGGTTACCTATTAGGACAAATATAGTGCGTTTGGCTACCCCAAGCATGGGTATACAAACGGGAGCCGTCACCCCCAATAAATCTATTCACAATATTCGCGTTCACTCACAATGCAAGTAATTAATGGTTCATGATATGGAAATAATGGCACTGGAAGCTACTTATGCAATAATATATCTGGATAGCATACAGTTGGAAAAACACTTGCATTCATGGTTTAAGCATGTATAAGTCTTTGAAAAGTAATCACATTGTTATAAGATAAACGAGTATGTAAAAGAGTTTTTAACAAGCATGTATCCCCCTTGCGGGTTTATGAAAACATTAAAGAGATTGAAAAGCGAGGCTATGAACTCACTAAGTCTTTGAAACGTAATCACGTTGTTATAAGATAAATGAGTATGTAAAAGGGTTTGTAACAAGCATGTATCCCCCTCGCGGGATTATAAAACATTTAAAAGATTGAAATGCGAGGCTATGAACTCACCTTAACAGGGAAATCTGATTAACGGCAAAAGTATATCAAAGGAAAGGCGTCTGTATGGTAGTACGACGTTATCTACTCGGGCGGAAAGTATATCAACTTGAAAGAAAGCAGCTTCGTCACATAACCTGGGATAATATGTCGAGTCTTAGGAAGATTGTACTCTAGAACTTTGATTCTAAGAGTTTAATATTGTTATAAGTTTGATTGGAGAGTTTGGATTTATTATATCACTGTTCGGGCCATCATAATTCAGAGGTCATTCAGTAAACGTTTGAGGAGCTAGGGCACTTTAAATTGTAAACCCAGTAACTTAGTCAGAACGTAATACCAAGATGAAACCTCTTAATATGAAGCTCCCTAGTATTGTGATACGATATAATTGGTTTTAAGCGTTTTGCTCGATTACTAGAAACGATAAGCACGTCAAGCATTAATTAAAGTTATATCTTATAATGTTTTGAACATATTTTTATACTTTTTCAAAATGTTACATTTTAGACCCTTAAGAATTAAAAATGGCAAAATATACCCTTGGAGTTTGCACTTTTACGAGTTTGGTCCTTCAAGTTTAAAAGATGTAAAAAGTAAACCTTGTACTTTGGAAAGTGACATAATAGACCCCTATAGTTATATCTTTAGAAATATGGCAAAAATATTCCTTGTATTTATAAGTTTTCAAAAAGTTACGATATATACCCCTATACATGAAAAACGTATCGTTCTTAGTCCAAAATCCATAATAATGATTTTTTTCAATATGAAAAGTAATTTGTAGGTTATAGCTTATTAATATAAGCTAAAATATGAAGGTTTATTGTAATGAAAGTTTAAAATAACGATTCGTTAAGCTAGAAATCAAAACGGGTCGTTTTAGGGTTAAATAACGAAAACGCGTAGGTTTTTAATTCAAATTCCTTCAAGACTTGATAAAGTGGTTATAATAACATTAGTTTAACTTAATAGAATAGATTATAACAACATTTAACCATTATAACGATTTGATTTAAGAAAAACACAAAATTAGGGTTTCGGGTGCACGGTTTGGATCAAAAAGAGAAAACGCATGGTTTTTGAGTTTTAAAACTTTAACAAGAGTATATTTAGGATCATATGAACATTATAAGAGTGTAGGAGCAGGTATGAAGATCATAGAACCTGGGTTTGAGCTTTGAAGATCAACAATGGAGGAAAACGGGTCGAAATGGGTAGAAACGCTTCGTACGCCTAGGTTTTTCTTCTTCGGGGCTTCAAGGCTTCAATCCTTCTCTTGATTATTATTCTTGGGACTTTTTAGAAGCTTCTTGAGCAGAGATATGTTGCTAATATGGGTTATAGAAGAAGACGTGGGGGATGAGTTAGAATGAAGGGTTTTGAGCTCTATTTATACTCGAATGGAACTTAGAGGCCAAGGAGTCTTAGTACTCAAGGTTAGGACATATGTATCAGCTAGAGGGTGATGTGGGAAGGCTACATGATGATTTGATAAGGCTAGAAACTAGCTTGAAGTGTTGTTTGGGGTCTTGTGGTGCCGCGGGTAGCTTGGAGCCAAATGAGAAGATGTGGAGCTTTTGTAACCAAGTTGTGAGCTAGATATGTAGGAGAGGTGCTTGTAAGTTTGTTAGAGGTGAAGTAGGAGGGTCATGGAGGTGGGCGTTTTATTGGTTGCTTGATAAAATATGTCAAAATAAGCCAAAGAGGGTCGTGGGTTCGAATTAGGTCGAATTAGGGTTTTCTTGGTTATTTTTCGAGTGCATTTGATTAGTAGTGATAGATTAAGGATCACAAGACTTATATTAAGAGTTTACAACAATGTTTGATTGGTGGTTCGAGTTCAAAATGGGTGAAAATGAGTAAACGGGGCATGGTTTGAAATTAGGGTTCGATTAGGGTTTCTTTGATTTAATTCGTGTATCTTGTTGTAAAAATGGTGAAATGATGATGGATTATGATTTTTGATGTTGTAATTTATATACTTACAACTTATTTGAGTAATGGTTTGGGTTACAATGGATAAAAATCAAGAAACGGGTCATGGTGTAGTATTTTACTCTAGTTAGGGTTTCTAGGTTTCATTTCATGAAATCTTATGAAATGGGGATGATTATGGAATGTAAATGAAGTGTATGACTTGCTTGTAACTTGTACTTGATGCATTGTACAAGGTTCTTAGGAAAACGGAGGTAAAATAGCTATTTTGAATATCGTGCATTAATGACTTATACATTATGCTTTAAAGGACTTGTACCTTATTTTGGACGGAAAGTATATTCAAATGAGATGTTATATTACTTGTACATGAGCTTTGATTACTTATACATTCATCTTAAATGTTTACATTACCCAAAATTAGGGTTTAGGCATAAATGTTAACGGTTTAAGCTCGTTTGGTATTATCGTCGTGAAAACTTTGTTAAATGAATAACGTATATGATAAAATGGATATTAGATTGTTGACTTGACATATTAGGACATTTACTTGATGTAAACATAGATAGAATAGGCATAGGTCGTTGCGTAAACTCGTTTACTTTAAAAATGTAAATTATGTTACGTAATGAAATGAAATGAAACGAAATTTTATTCCCATAAAAAAGTAGTACTTAATATAATAAGTAGATATTACATTGATGAAATACTGTAAAATTACAGGTTGTTATAATTATATATATTTTTGGGTAAAGGGTTACCCCGGTAAAGTATATTAAAACCTAAAAGTTAAGTACAAATGGGATGTGGCTGGCGTACCACATTAACGTCAAGCTAAAAAGCTTGATAAATAACTAAAACTAGTGCTTATGACATTCCATAAACACTTACAACTCTAGAGACAACTTATAAATTGAAACTAGAACAAAAGACTCTTCAAAAACCAGCTAACCAGCAACAACCAATTATATATGTTTCCCATGCCTAATCCCTAACCTTTTGTCTGCTCAAATGAGGGAGTAAGCAATCACATGTGTCTGATTTATGGATTTGAATGTGGATATGTGGTTTTGTCGCCCTTGTTGGTGTATTACTGTTGGTAAAGGATTACCTTATCCATACCTAATATTGTTCTTCATCCTAACCTTTGTTTTTACTCCAATAAGGGAGTGAGCGAATGAGGGAGTGAGCAATCATATGTATCTCATTCATGGATTTGAATGTGTATATGTGGTTTTGTCACCCTTGTTGGTTTACCACTATTGGTTAAGATTACTAATCCTATTCTTTAGCTTATTCGAGTTAAGGAGTGAGCAATCACAAGTGTCGCGGTCATGGATTTGGGAGTGCATTTGTGGTTTTGTAGCCTTTTCTAGAATATTGGTATCAATAGAGATTAGAAAGAATGATCAACCCTTAAACCTTAACCCAATTTACCTTTTTAGACTTGTTACTGCTTAGCTTTAGTGGTGGAGATGTGTATCATTTCTAAGCTTATGATAGAATACGCGTCACGACCAATCAATTGAGCGAATTACTAGAATGTTACCACATAGATTAGTTGAGTGATTTGAGTGATTTCATTTTTCCTTTTCATGAGGTGTTTGGTTGTGTGCTAGTAATTAAATAAAAAAATGTTTAAAGAAAAATTCCAAACATTCGTTGGGAATACATTTTCATAAGAAAATCTAAAGTCTACTTGAGGACAAGTAGGATTCAAGTAGGGGCATATTTGATGACATCAAATAACGTCTATTTTATAGCATCATTCATCCCTTCTTTATTGCTCGTTTTATATAGTATTTATATATGAATTGGTACTTAATTGCTTATATTTATTTATTGCAGTAATTATCGAGCATTTAGTAAAAGTTAGCTAAAAGGTACACATTTTGGAGCACAAACGAAGAGTTTAAGAAAGTCTACTGATTTTGACAACCGATACGTTGTACTATTCTAGAAGTATACGCCGTATCCAAGACTTTGACGAACTAAAAGACCATTTCCTGACTTTGAAGAATACGCCGTATCCACATCAACGATATGCCGTATATAACACTCTAGTCAACGAAGAAGAACCAACTGGTTTTACATCTATACACCATATCCAGCAAGAAGATATGGCGTATACGTGCCCTAACTTCACAAGACATCCATGACAAGAAGAGATCTATACGTTGTATCCAGAGGACCTCATATGCCGTATTCACGGACGATCCAAAAACATTCCAGAATATATTATTCGCGGAGCCCACACCAAGTTACCCTAATACACCGTATTGAACCATTTCAGTACGGCGTATCGACCTTTTCCAAAATCTATAAGTACAAAACCCTAAAACTCGTTTTAGGTATGTTTTTAACCACCAAGTTCGATTCTCAAAAGATATAAGAAGCTAAGAAGGTCCTAAAAAGTGCTCCATTCCATTGAAAAACCCTTGTAATCTCTATACTCTAAATACGCGTTTGGTTTTTATTAATCGTTCATCTATGAGTTCGTATATTGTTACAATGACTATCAACTAATACCTTTAGGTATTAGCCATGTTTATGATAATATAATGTTTGGTTTGTTTATTCATATTGTTTACTTATTCATTGCTTGTTGATTATGTTTATCAATTTATACTCGTTTATGTGCTTAAGTATGTGTTTAACCTATCATTCAACTAGATTAAGGAATACAAATAGAGGGTTAGATAGAGTCCAAGATAGAACTTTATGCAGCCGTTTATATATTTAGAGTAACAGTTTCACAAATATTGACCTGTCTTTGCCCTTGGTTTAGTGAATAGGTAGACTAGTAGGTGACCTAGGATTACACATAACGTTCTGATTCCTTGGGTGAAGATTTAGACAGTGGACTACTAGTATATAAATGACCCTTAAGCAGTAACTTAGTAAAGCCTCAATGAGCTAGGTCTCGATATTATAACCATGATCGTCTCCTAGATAGATTATAATCGACTGTGAATCCTTTATGCGGGTTTGGTTAATTGTGACAAAATTGCCAAGTCTAGAGTTTAGGGAGAAGACCCACCTAAGCTTAAGAATGATATATCACCAATGAAGTAAAACAATCATTGCACTAATAAACAATAACTACATTTTATTATATTAAACTGGCTAATATGTTTTCCTTACATAAGGCTTGACCAATTATTTATCTTTTGTTTGTCAACTCGTGTGTGTTAATTGTCATTATTTAAAATTGGATAAACCCAAACACATGCTAGTCTCTCAGACTGAAACCTCCCCTCCCCTTTGCGTTAGTTTAGGTTTAACATAGAATAACATAGGATTAATTAGGACTAACATAGATAACTAAAATACTGGTAGATTTAAGTGTTAATACTCACTCTTAGTGATCGACACCCTACTTATCAACGAACCTATAACTGATCGGGTACACTGCCCGTTAGTGTTTGTTAATAGGTAAAGTCGGCAAAATATAAATAGTAAAACTTGAATAATAAATTACCTATGCACGACGACACATCAGTTGGTTCCTCTGTTGTCTCCTAGATTTTCATCTAAGGATGGAAAATTAGGTAAAGGTTGAGGCTCTGGTTCATCAACACTAGGAACTCCCCTAGAACTAAAAAAGAGGTCATGAATACAAGTATTGAAGCCTAAATCCTCTAGTTTTGTGTGGTCCAAAGGTTCTACCTCCATCGAGATTCTTATAGTCTATTCTACTTCTTTCGGGTAAGTCACGAGCGGTATGTTGTCACACCTCGACAAGGCGGAAACTCAGGAATGCAACATAATGATCAATCATAACAGAAGGTACAAAATAGAGAAAACTACATTGCAAAAACTCCAAGTGCTATGAAGACCATCAACCTCGAACAAACTTGAGTGATGTCCCAAATCACAACTAAAATTCACAATCTCTTACAATTATTCAAATGCCCACACAGGGGTCCAAAATCCAAACTTAATCCAAAACATCACAATACTAAAAGCAAAACAACAAGCAAGCAAGACTTCACACGAAATTCCACTCTGGATACTTCTAAGTCTGCTATTACAATCACCAAACTATTCTGCTTTCACTTCACCTAAAAATGATACTCGAAAATGTCAACAATAATGTTGGTGAGCTCATATGTTTGACCTTAAACCCAAAAGCTGTGCCAATATTTCAATAGTGGACAATAGTAATATATGACAGTGAATATATGAAAACAATTCAAGACATAGAATCCTACGCTAGTCAATCACCATATGTCACTTACGCACCTAAAGGGCCTACCAGCTGGAGGACTAATATTAGGGCAGGACCTCACACAAACTTAGGTAGGCGTACCCATCGGCTTTAATAATCACACAAATACTGGGTAGGCGTACCCATCCGATCCAATAATCTCATAACACTGGGTAGGCGTACCCATCAGATCTAATAATCATGCATAATATTCACATAACAGTCATAAGCACATATCTTGTCCCAAAAAACAAACCACATTTCGCACAGTTCAATTCAAAATATTTCAAAACACATTTAAGTATCATTTTCCCCCAACGAAAAACAATAAAAAGTGGGGCTACGAGAACTCACCTTAATCAGCAATCAAGTGGCAACCGCACAATCTCAAATAAGGCAAAGCACAAACAATCTCTATGCAAGCGCACAATGGTACCCGACAACGACCTAATATATACCCACTATATCAATACTCGTACAAAATTATCGTATTGTACAAGTGTTCACCTTAACCACGCCAAAATGCCTCATTTTTTATCATCAAAATTCCCACTTTCCAATTAATATCGGTCCAAACTCTTATCTTAAACCTTAATTCATGTTGACGAAAAACCTAATCGTCTTATCACAAGGACTTTATCTCGTTATCAACGCTTTATCTCATATTATGGTTGTGTGGTAATTATGCGAAAACGACTCAAAAACACTTGGGCAAAGTGCGACATCAATACAATACAGCTCAAACACCTCAAATCGTTGAACGATACAATCAAACCAAAATATCTATGAAAAACCGACGAAAAGAAATGAGCAAGAGCTCAAAAGTTGAAGATAAATAATCCACATTTCCGTAATCCATACGTTATATATATATATATATATATATATATATATATATATATATATATATATATATATATATATATATATATAAGTATTTAATAATTTAAATAAAAATAACAATATTTTATTATTATTTTCGTCTTATTATCGGGCTAACGGGGTAGTTACAACATCTCGTTACTTTAATATGTCCATGTCTAATAGCTTTTACCTCGACACTTAATCTTCTTTAAGATTCACCCTTCATTTCTTCAATTAACATCGACACAACGACTATAAATGTTAAATGTTTAAGAAAAAAATTTCGAGAAAAATAAATTTTACTATGCATTAAATTCTCAAGTAAAATGACTTTTTATTAGTAAAATCCTTGAAAATTCCCCTTTTTAGACAACGTTTCTAAGTATAAATTTATTTCAAAAATTCGGCATGACCCGTACGTTTTTACGACTTTTTCCAAGGTCTTAAACCTTAATCCAAAACACTTTTTCACAAACCCGACATTTTCTGACAACATCGATATTTTCAACTGTTGGGAATTAAGGGCTTCTACAAGTTTCTTTTCTCTGCTGTTCAACTTAAGTAACTTACTTAAACTGCCAAAGAGATGACTAGTATCAACCAAGCTGTAAAAGTAATAGCTAGTGTTATAGTTAGTACTGCCAATACAAAATGTTTAGTACTGTCAGTTTATTAGTACTGTTAGTTATAATAGTTAGTACTGTTAGTTAAAAATAGTTAGTACTGCTTATGTGTTATGCATGAGATATATTAGGAATAGATATGCATGATCACGTAACTCGTTTTGTAAGCCCATTAGGGTTTCCTTGGTGTATAAAATGAAAACCCTGCGCATAAGATCTAGATATGAGTTTATATAGTTTTTCAAAGCAAATATAGTTAGAATTCATAGTATACAAGGTAATTCTGTAACTTTGGTTTGCGTATGTGTTAATATATTGAAAGTTTAGCAAGAACCTTGTTTAACCTGTTTCCATGTTCTTCTTAGTATTAGCAGAGCTAATTCCGTATTTTTAACATAGTTTATATAGTATTTCAACATCTTAGTTTCTATTATAGTTGTCTTGGATCTATCCAACACAACTAAGCTTTAACAAGCTAAGTAATATCTGTTCAAAAGGGATCACAAGTGGTATCAAAGCTGTTGAGAAAACTTTGGAATAAGAAGAACACTATATCAAGATAGAACTAACTAATAAACTATAGGTTCTTTGATCGTTTATATCTCGAGGTTGTTTAGACCCTCTTCTAGCAACATATACAAAGACAAAATAACATATACGCACAACAACTAAACATAAAACAATGTTATCATCAACAAGGATTTTTCTCATTATCATTTCACATTCGAAGCCTCAATTCAATCTTTGATAATAGTAGAACAGTACATCATTAAACTGTTACAGGAATCATAAGATCCTTGAGGCTACACCACACAAACTAGACATCTACATTTTCCCTTTGGATACACACACACGTTTTTTTTGTACGCATAAACTATACGACCTAATGTCTTTTTATATAGTAGAGATCATCTAGGTTTACAAAGATAAACCAAAAATATAATTCGGGAAACAAATAATATCTTCCTAACTTTTATCTTTATCTTCTATATCTTTTATCTTCTTAAAGAGATCTTTTAGAATCTTCCATCTTTTAAAGAATTCCAGCTTTGCGTTTAAGTCCTTTTGTTTCATTACTTGTTTCTTTTGTCTCATCAAATCTATAATTCCCAACAAGATCTGGAGCAGATTGATACTGATGATCTTGAAGAGATAGATCTCAAATGGCAGGCGGCCATGCTTACCATGAGGGTGAAGAGATTCTTAAAGAAGACAGGAAGGAATCTGAACTTCAATGGCAAAGAAACTGTTAGCTTTGATAAGACAAAGGTTAAATGTTACAACTGCCATAGGAGAGGTCACTTTGCTAGAGAATGTAGGGCACCAAGGAATCAGGGGAATAGAAATAGAGAAGCTCCAAGAAGGAATGCACTAGTATAGTACATCTAAAGACAAAATGCCATGGTTTGTCCAAGCTGGGAATAGTGTGGTTATGATTGGGAACCCCCTATTCAGGCTGAAAAAGGCCACACAAACTTATGCTCGTAAAAGCATATACATCCCAAGGTTCATCACAGTGTCATCAAGTTCACAGGACTCTGAAGTACATACTTGCTCTAAAGATTGCTTAAAATCAAAGAAACTCTAAAAATAATATGATCAACAACTTGAAGCTGCTTAATAAATCTAACTAGAATTAATAAGTTATCATATGAGATTAGAAATCATTAGAAACTAGGATAGGTTTGTTCATGAAAAGAAAGAAATGTTTATGAAGAGAGATGATTGCATTTTTAAGTATGATGTCTAAGTGTCAAGCATATTTCTATCAAATACCTTAAAAAATCATTAGAAGAAGCTTTAAAGAAGAGAAAGAATATTTGAAACTAAACTAGAAAAATATGAAGAATCATCAAAGAATCTAACTAAACTAGAAAATAGGTTTCAAATAAGTGCTAAAGACAAAGCTGGTCTTGGTTATGATAGTCAAATGAATGAGAGTGAAGTGGTTCATAGTGTGTTTAACAGTAGAGAAAGTGATGTAAATGATATTCCAGTAAATGATAGATTCAAAACTGGTGAAGGGTTTTATGCAGTTCCCCCTCCCTACACTGGGAACTAAATGCCCTCAAGACCTGACTTATCCTTTGCTGGGTTAGATGATTCTGTCTATAAGACTAAAATGAGTGAAACTGAAACTAGTATATCTAAGACTAGTAAAGATATTATAGAAAAGCCTAAAACTGTTAGGCCTAATGCTCCTATCATTAAAGATTATGACACTGATAGTGATAATGATAATGTGTTTAGACCTAAATCTGATCAGACAAAACCAAAGTTAACTAAAATCAATTTTGTCAAATCTAATGAAAATGTGAAATCAGTAATAAAGAAGAAACACACATAGGCAAGAGGAGTATCCTAGAAAAGGTTCAAAGTCTCTTAGGGAAAATAGAAAGAAACCAATATGGAATGGGATGATTACTCAGAAACTAGGAAATAGGTTTTTTTGAGTTTATAAGAAAGCTTGTTTTGTACTGTGGGAATTTTCAGCCAATTAATCAAAGACTGTGATTTCATGATAAATAAAGGAAGAAAAACCTGTGTTGAATAATAAGGGAAGGGTTACTAGTCAAAAGGAAATTAGACCAGTATGGAACAATGTTCAGAGGGTGAGCCACCAAAATAAATTGACTCACCCACATCCTAAAAGGAAGTTTGTTCCAACAGCTGTATTAACAAAGTCAGGGCAAGTGCCAGTTAATGCTATTAAGCAAAGCTCTCCAAGAGCAGCAACATCAATTAGTACTTCTCTGCCATGCCTTATAATACTGCTGCCCCTAAAATCCAAGTGAATGAAGCTATTACCCAAACATATACTTATTTAAAGCACATCACATAGTAATATAGGAATTTAAAAACCAAAAATCAAACAGCTAAAACTAATGAATCTAAATGATAAAGTTAAAAACTGCTAAAGTTAACAATGTAACTACTGCTGAGCTAAAAGCAGTAGTTAGTGCTGCTAAGGGAAAATGGGTGAAAATAAAAAGAAAAGCAGTTAAATTCCTCAACATGCTGGATTTGGAGACCAACAGGAAATATTATTGACCATACCTCCAAAGATAGTGGATCATACATGCTTAAAAGATTTGACTATGCTGATCTACAAGGCAGACTCAAGTCAAGTAATGCTTGGGTCCCCAAGAGAAACTAATCTTCTCATATTTGAGCACGGGTAAACTCCAAAATATCACTTACAGGATCAAGGAATTTTTGATAGTAGATGCTCCTAGGCATATACTGGAAAATAAGTCCTTTCTACATAATATCAGATATTGATGGTGGATTGTTGCATTTGGAGGAAGTTCAAAAGGGTGGTAAAAATACTAAAAAGGAAAAAATTGGACTGAAATTAGACTTGAAGATGTTATACCTTTGTAAAAGGAACTTAAGTTTAACCTTTCTCTGTCTCACAAATGTGTGAGCAAGAAAACAGTGTTCTTTTCACTGAGACTGAATGTCTTGTTCTATCTCCTGACTTTAAGCTACTTGAATGAAAGTCAAGTTCTCTACAGTTCCCAGACAGAACAACATGAACAATATTGGATCTAAAAGAATGTTGTTCCTTCAGAGTTTGACTGTTTATTTGCAAGCTACAATAGATGAGTATCTAATTTATGTGCAATATGAAGCTTGGTCATGTAAACTTTAAAACTATGAATAAACTTGTGAGGGAAAATCTTGTAAGAGGATTGCCTTCAAAGCTTTTTGAAAATGACCATACATGTGTTGCTTGTCAAAAGGGAAAGCAGCACAATGCCTCCTGTAAGACCAAGCTTATGAGCTCTATCAGCCAACCCTACAAATTTAGCATATGACTTTATTTGACCAACAATTGTAAGGAGTATTTAATCACAAGACATATGCCCTTAGTTTGTCACTGATAACTAATAGTAGGTTAGTGGGTTTTCTTTTGGCCACTAAAGACGAGACAGTGGGAAATCCTTAAAAAAACTTTTATTACAGGCATAGAAACCAAATAAATCATAATGTAAAATCATCAGATGTGACAATGGGAACAGAGTTTTAAAAAATAATAACATGAATCAGTTCTCTGTGATAAAAGGAATGAAAAGATGGAGTTAAGTGTTGCCAGAACTCCCAACGAACAAAATAGAGTAGCTGAAAGAAAAATAGACACTGATAGAGGCAGCAAGGACTAATGCTATCAGATTCATTATACCTACTACATTTTTGGGCTGAAGCAGTATTACTGCTTTTTATGTTCAAATAGAGTATTTAGTGACCAAAGCCTCACAACAAGACACCTTATGAACTATTACATGGTAGACCACCTAGTATAAGTTTTATAAGACCTTTTGGGTGTCATGTGACTATTCTTAATACCGTAGATCCCCTAGGCAAATTTGATGAGAAGGCTGATGAAGGGTTCTTTGTTGGATACTCTATAAATAGCAAGGCTTTTAGGGTATTTAACACTAGAACTAGGAAAGTGGAGGAGAACCTGTACATAAACTTTCTTGAAAACAAACCCAATGTTGCAGGGAGTGGACCAGATTGGCTCTTTGATATTGATTTACTAACAAACTCTATGAATTATGAGCTAATTACTATAGGGAATCAAACTAATAAGAATGCATGTATCAAAGATAATATTGATGCAGTACTTACTCAACAATATATTCTGCTACAATGACTTTATCTTAGTCTACAGAGCTCAGAGGATGCAGTTGTTGATGATGCTGGTAAAAAGACTAATGAAGAACCAGCAAATGAGGGTGAAAGAAATGGTCAAGAAAAAGAAAGAGGAGCTTCAAATAAAGAAGATGACCAGAATGTGCAAATATTAGATCTAATTGGATATTTGCGTTGTTCATCAAAGAAGGACGGATAAGCTAACAACATTAACAGAGATAGTACTGTTAGTCCATCTGTTAGTACTGTTGGGCAAATTTTTACTAATGCTGATGATCTTCCAACTGATCCTCTTATGCCTGATTTGGAGGATACTGTTGATCTTCTAAATACTGATAACTTATGGTCATATATATGAAGATGTGGGTGCGATGCTGACCTTAACATCATGAAAACCACCATTAATGTCAGATCCTTTTCTACAACCATAATTCACAAGGATCATCCAAAAGACCACTATCACTGAGACATAATATTCAGCCTACTCAAATAAGGAGGATGACCAAGATGTTCTAAGAACAATTTTATTGGTCAGTTACATCAAAAAGCAGAGATAATAAATCACAAAGATTATCAAAACTTCTTATGTTTGTCCAGTATCTCTTACTCAAATAAAACCCAAGAATGGTGACACAGAGGAGATGAGTGATATGGGGGGTGTAGATGTGCTGGAGCTTTTGACGATCTAAGCTGGATAAGGCAATTCCGACAGATCCAAGCTGGATAGAAGCAATGCAAGAGGAGCTTCTGCAATTTAAACTTCAAAAGGTTTGGACTCTGGTGGATCTTCCTAAAGGTAAGAGGGCTATTGGAACTAAGTGGGTGTATAGAAACAAGAAAGATGAGAGAGGAATTGTAGTTAGAAACAAGGCAAGACTGGTTGCACAAGGTTACACCCAAGAAGAAGGCATTGATTATGATGAGGTTTTTGCTCCTGTTGCTAGGATAGAAGCAATCAGGTTATTTTTGGCCTATGCATCATTTATGGGGTTTATTGTGTACCAGATGGATGTGAAGAGTGCCTTTTTATATGGTACTATTGAAGAGGAGGTGTATGTGTGCCAACCTCCTGGTTTTGAAGATCCACAGTTCCCTGATAAAGTTTATAAGGTAGAAAAAGCTTTATATGGTCTACATCAAGCTCCTAGAGCCTGGTATGAAACCTTGTCTACCTACTTATTGGAAAATGGATTTAGAAGAGGCACTATAGATAAGACTCTATTCATCAAGAAGGACAAAGGTGATATCCTGTTAGTACAAGTGTATGTTGATGACATCATCTTTGGGTCTACAAATAAGACTTTATGTCTTGAGTTTGAGCAGATAATGCACAAGAGATTCCAGATGAGTTCTATGGGGAGCTCACCTTCTTCTTAGGATTGCAGGTACAACAGAAGAATGATGGAATCTTCATGAGCCAAGACAAGTATGTGGCTGATATTCTGACAAAAGTTTGATTTTGTCATTGTGAAGACAGCAAGCACTCCTATGGAGCCTAACAAGGCATTGGTCAAGGATGAAGAAGCTGACAATGTGGATGTTCACTTATACAAATCAATGATTGGATCATTGATGTACTTAACACAAGCATCTAGGCACTGACATAATGTTTGCTGTTTGTGCTTGTGCAAGGTTCCAAGTTACTCCTAAAGTCTCACATCTTCATGCAGTGAAGAGGATCTTTAGATACTTGAAAGGTCAGCCTAAATTGGGCCTTTGGTATCCTAGAGATTCACCATTTGACTTGGAAGCCTTTTCTGATAGTGATTATGCTAGAGCTAGCCTTGACAGGAAATCCACAATAGGAGGTTGTCAATTTCTTGGCAAAAGGTTGATTTCATGGCAATGTAAAAAGCAAACTATAGTTGCCAACTCCACTACTAAAGCAGAGTATGTTGCTGCTGCTAATTGTTGTGGACAGGTGTTGTGGATCCAAAATCAAATGCTTGATTATGGGTTCAATTTCATGAACACCAAGATTCACATTGATAATGAAAGCACCATTTGTATTGTGAAGAATCCAATGTTTCATTCTAAAACCAAGCACATTGAAATAAGGCACCATTTCATCAGAGATTCTTATGAGAAGAGGCTCATTCAAGTAATTAAGATACATACAGATCACAATGTTGTTGATCTACTCACAAAGGCATTTGATGTTAGCAGGTTTAACTTTTTGATTGCTAGCATTGGATTACTTAATCTCTGAAGATGTGTTTGTTAGATTTATGATTGATGTGGTTTGAAGATGGTATTAGTGATGAATTTGGAGTTAAAACTGGTAGTTGTAAGGTTAATGCTGCTAGGCAGGATTTGGTGCTGCTGGGAGAAAGTTAGTACTGCTGAGCCAAAGTTAGTACTGTTGAGCCATAGTTAGTACTGCTGGGTTACCGTTAGTGCCGCTTGTTACCATTGGGGATAATACTGCGGAGGGGGTTTAGTGTAAATATAATGGTTTCTTCGCTAGTAGGTTTGCTATTAACTCTATAAAACCGTTCTCTAACACACCGTAACTTCACCTAATCTCTCTCATACGCTCTTAATTACAAACCCTAATCGTATTCATTGTTGACCATCTCAATTAGTCATCAATGGCTGATCTAGAATTCGTTGACCGACACAACATGGTGGCTGATATAGCAATTTTACGTGATTTTTATTTTTTTGATTATTTTTCTATTTTTTATGATTTTTTAAAGTCTTTAATGAAAATAAATGTTTAAAAATACTAAACGAACTATAAAAATTCTAGAAAAATTACAGAAAATAGCTTATACTATTTAAATCCTAGGAAAAATAAGCTTATAATCACAGCTTATTGAATAAGCCAAGAAATAAGCTGAAACAACTTATTAAGCTTAAAAGGGAAAAATGAGTATAAAGAATAAATTGTGTGAATGAATAACGAATAAGACCCAAGGGCGCAGTGGTAGTGTGTGTGTTATAAAGGTTGAGAGTGTTGAGGTCGGGGGTTCGAGTCTTGCTCACCCCCGACTTCCACTTTCCCTTTTTTTTATTTTCAAAAACTTATAAAAACAAAGTTGTTGATAAGCTGGTGCTTATCAACTTTAATAAAAGAAATTTTTAATGAAACTTAAAGAATAAGCTGTTAACAGCTTATTAAGACAGTAAACTTATTTTTCCTAAAAACTTAAAACACTTAACTGCTAACTAAGAAATAAGCACATAAGCAAACATCCATCTTAATAAGCTATTCTAAACTATGGATAAGCACTTAAAAAGAAAGATTGAAACAGAAAAAACTATGGGGAAGTGAGCTTATTGCTCAAAAAGCTAATAAGACTAACTCAGCTTATGCTGAGTTAGTGCAGCCTCACTTGACTAACTTTAGGCTTAAAAATAAGCCACCAAATGGAATCTTAAGCTAATAAACTTTGCTAAACCTAAAACTAGACCTAAGACTCTACTTAAAACAGCTTTTTAAAAATATTTTGAAGCTTATTAAGACTAAGAAAAAGCTATTTGAAAAAGACTGATGCAACTTAAGCTAATTTAGAAAAACTTTGATAAAAGAGAAAACTAAGTTGCAGCCTACTTATAAGCTGTAAAATAAGCAAGTAAGACTTAACCTAGCTTATCTAGGCTAAAACTAACCTAACCACCAACTTTGAGCTAATTTTAGCTTATTCTAAGCTAAAAACAGCCTAATGCCAAACACTCCTTTGAATTTAGATTTTCACCTTAAAAACTAAAACTAACCTTATTAAGCTGAGATAAGCTAAAACAGATTTATAACTAAGCTAATTAAGGTCAAATAAGCAAAATCAAACAGTTAATAAGCTCTAATAAGCAAAAATAAGCTAAACTACTATTTTTCTGTGTTTTTAACAGTTTATGAAGAAAAATAATTAAAAATGAGATTCAAGCTAACTCTTAAACTAAATAAGCATAAACTAAGCATAATAAGTACAATTAAGCTAAGATAAGCAATAATAAGCTAGATTTAAGCAGAATTAAGCAAATAAGCAGTAAATTAAGCTAAAACAGTAATTAAGCTTGGAAATGAAAAAGAGAAAGATTACCTTTGTCCTTTGCTTAAATAAGGACCCAGATGCTCAAAATGAGCTTATCTTCAAGCTCTGGCTTATTTGGAATAAGCCAGTAAGTCCATAAGCTCTTCCAAAATAAGCTTATCATCCAAAATTAAAAGCATTGGTAATTTAGAGTGAGTTAACAGTCCAAAACGCTTAGTTAAGCTTTTTGAGCTTAACTAAGAGCAAAGTAGCTTATTAAGAACGAAGAGCTTATTAAGAGCTTTGTTAACTAAAACAATATTAAATGAAACTTTGAAATTAAAACACGAATTGAAATGAAAGCTGACTTTTATTAATGATTAAAGGATTACAATGCTTAAAAAGTAAATTACAAGAATTAAATTGACATTTAAAAGTAAATAAGCTAAAAATAAGCTATAAGCTAAAATCTACTAACTAACTAACTCTCCCTTTGTGTGTGAGTGAGGGGGTTTATTTATAGCCTCACCTTGAAGCTTCTAGGTCTAAATTCAGTTACAAGCTCCTCTAAATCCCTGCCCTTCATTCCTTCAATCATTGGAAGATTAATCTTGGCCGTTGGATCATATCTTAGCTCACACGGATTGCCAGCGTGGCAATCCGTGATTGTGACAGGCTTGTGCTTCTTTTGTGAGTACCTCAAATGTATAAGCTCTATTTCCTTGTGCTTCTTTCATGTCCACCGTGTCATTCTTTCTTGGGTCTCCACCAATAAGAGTGCTTGGTGACGTTTTACCCTGCCAACGTGTACTTGGACCCTTGAAATAGCTTGCCACATGGTCAATTGTGATTTGCCCCTTGTTTTCACGCAGGTTAAACGCGAAAAAGAACGTGAACAGTAACAACGTTTTTTTTCCCGCTTATTTTTTAACTGAAAGGGGGGTTTGACTTTCTTTTTGACCCGGGGATGACTTGGGTAAATTTATAAATGTTTTGGGCCTGGATGAGATTGACAGGAAATAGGCTCGGGCTTTGGTTTGTGTTATAAGAAAATAACGGGTGTTAACTCTTTTAGTTATAAGAGTTAACACCGTTAGGTTTTTAGGGATTATTTTTGTAATTTTGGAATTAATGAGGGACTGATTTGGAAATATTTGGAGTTTTTTCTTTTTGTGGTTTGACTTAAGTTGACCAAAGGTTTTGAGTTGACCACTTTTGACTTTGATAGCTTTCTCCCGGCTCTTTGCGTGCTCTTCGTTCCCGTGTTTGTGTTTGCCCGGTTTTAACCGTTTTCTTGTGATTTTTGCAATATCCGCACTTACACAATCACAGAGACAAAACAAGCAATATTAAAGCATTTAAAGCACAATTTTGTCTTTTTAGGGCCTATTTTAATATAAAATGGATATGTGTTTTCACACATATCAACCACCAGACTGAGGTATCTTAGTGTCCCAACCTCTTTTGGCTTGCTTAGGTGTTTGACTCTTCACACACTTCTGTTTGATGATACATGTCCTTAATTATATTCTTGACTGCATATTGACATAATTAGCCTACCCTCAATCAATACTTCAGAGGTGAAGCATTCAATACCATGTACTCAATATGCTTAGCCTGCACATGTTAGTCCAAAACCAAGAATAC
>BQNB010132034.1:0-18691 GCA_026074375.1 Tanacetum coccineum | reverse complement strand
GTTTCATCTTGGTATTACGTTCTGACTGAGTTGTTGGGTTTACGATTTAAAGTGCCCTAGCTCCTCAAACATTTACTGAATGACTTCTGAATTATGATGGCCCGAACAGTGATATAATAATTCCAAACTCCTCAATCAAACTCACAACTCTTAAACCAAAGTTCTAAAGTACAATCTTCCTAAAACTTGACATATTCTACTCAGGTTGTGTGACGTGGCTGTTTACTATCATTTTACTATATCAACCTTCCCTGGTTAAGATTGTGATAAGGTCGTCAGCTTTCATTTCAGAATATTTATTACATCTACCTACCAGGTGAGATACATAACCTCGCCTTTACTTATTTACATGTTTTATAAACCCGCGAGAGGGATACATGCTTGTTACAAACTCTTTTACATACTTGTTTATCTTATAACAATGTGATTACTTTTCAAAGGCTTAACGAATTCATAACCCCATATTTCAATCTTTTGAATACTTTATAAACCCGTGATACCTGATATAAACCATGAATGCAAGAGTTTTCTAAATGTATGCTATCCAGATATATTATTGCCTAAGTAGCTTCCAGTGCCATTATTTCCATATCATGAATCATTAATTACTTGCATTGCGAGTGAACGTGAATATTGTGAATAAATCTATTGGGGGTGATGGCTCCCGTTGGTATACCCATTCATCGGATAGCCAAACGCACTATATTTGTCCTAATAGGTAACCTTAGCAAGTTATCTTTTCCACGGGGACATCTGTCCCTAACCAATAAAAATTACGTTTCTTATTGTTTTGGAATCCTAAAATTATGTATAATTTGTTAAAAATACCAAACTTTCTGTTTTATATAATTTTTATAAAAGTTATTTTATAAACCCGTTTAATTAACGTATAACTCGTAATTAGCGTATCTTTTTCGTTATTAATCCGTTTTTCGAGTTTCTTATCTTTTTGGAATCGTCATGAGGTGTACTATCTTTATAGTTCATAATATGGCTGTCATAGGACACGAACCAAAACAGCCCCTAAATGTCTTTTTGAGTTTATTTGTATAACTTTGTTTTTATAACTTACTTTCTATACTTTCCAACTTAATAATTACCACAAGCCTTTTATAATTACATATGTCATATGTCTTATATATATATTAAAGTCCATTAGTTCATATCTTGTCCAAATATCCAAGTTAACAAGTTCCATAATGATACTTTTAATCATAACTTTCTTAAGAAATCCTTAAAACCCTAATTTGTACATATACATGTTTACACTTAACCAACAAGTTACAACACTTATAACCCCATTATATCATGATATTATCAACCTAATATCATATGAAAAAGTGTACAAAAGCACAATCACAAGTAAAAATCCTTTTTACATCCTTTTTACATATTTAAAAGTCCTAAATGGTGGTTTTACTATATAGAACATCATATACATATAAAATCATGAACATGAAAAGATAAAGGTTTTAGGTAACCTTAGTGATGAATGATGACAATGAAAAATATGTGCTAAACCCTTGTTTAGACCTTAAACCCAAGCTTACACACTTGAAACCCTAGTTTTCCATTAGAAACCCTAATCTTCCTTTCTTGCTTCAATCCTTTTAAATGATTAACCAATACTTCAAATCACCTTGAGTTATCTTAGATATAGTATAGGTATGCTTGAATATGTTGTAAAATAAGTTGTATGATTTATTTAGGGGGGGTTTTCTTGCCGTGGGTTATAGAGAGAAGAAAAGAAAGATATGAGTTTGTTTCCTTCCTTTATTTTGTAAATGAAATACTTGTGTGTTTATCCTTTCAAGTAGAAAGTGTATATATAAACAAGACTAGTAATTATCAAAAACAATAAGTCTTTGGTCTAGGGGGGGGGGCGGCAACATAAGGGCAAAAAGTTTGCAATAGTAGTGACTAGTAGATCTTACTAACTTGACATGAACATCTACTAACTATGACATACACTTTACTAGCTTTAATTGAATGTGTTTGTTTGTCTCATAATATGTAGAACATCCCATGAAATCTAGGGATTCAAGTGACTAGTTACTTTCTTGTTAAATAAAAATTATTACATGCAATTGTTGGTAAAAAAATGAAAGTATCATGGAATGTGTAGTTATAATTTATCATGTGTATACTTGTTTGATTTGTATATATATATATAGGACGTGTATATGTGTATGCCTAGGGGTAAAGTTTTATAAACTTTGATCATTGGAATTAAAAATAGACATTTGTTGAAGCGTAGATTAATTAACGTGGCTCCGGGTATGCCTAAATGCAATTTATCGCGAAACGTAAACACTTTACGTAACCGATAAAAATAAAATAAACAAAGACCATAATTATTCTCAAAATAATTATTTAATACTTGATTGATGTGATCGTTTAATTGCTTGATGCCCGTTTACATTGAACGATACTTTTTAGCTTACGCGATTTAACTTGATACATGAAATTAAAAGCAAACGCGTACAACCCTAAAAATAAATAGTAGATTTGTTGACGTCGTCAATGACTTGAAAACACAGGGTGTTATAGACTTCCCCCGTTAAATGAGCCTTGTCCTCAAGGCTTACGATGCGGTACTTGACGACGGTGCGGTCTTTGTGAAAAGATGCGGGTATTTCTTTTTGAATTGGTCTTCACGTTCCTACGTGAACTCAGGACCTCTCTTGGAGTTCCATCTTACTTTGACAATTGGAACACGGCTATGCCTCAACTGTTTAACCTCTCGATCCATGATCTTCACCAGTTCGTCAATAAACTGAAGCTTGTCATCAACGTGTAGTCCATCCAATGGCATAGTTAGCGGATCATAAGAATAACACCTCTTCAAATTGGATACATGAAAAGTGTTGTGAACCCTGCTCAGCTCTTGCGGAAGCTCAAGCTTGTATGCAATGGCTCTAACTTTTTCTAACACCTTGAAAGATCTTGGAGAAACAACACGCACCTTGTAATTGATCAAACAAGTCATCAATTCTGGGGAGAGGATAGCGGTTTTAAATCAACGTATAGTTATTTCCTATAGTGCAATAACATACTCATCGCACCGTCCTTACTTTGTTGACAAAAAGCACGGGTGCTCACCCCAATGGAGAATGAACTGGGACAGAATGAAAGCCTTACTCTTTGAAGCTCCTTTAGCAGGTTCGACCACTCAGACATCATCTGAACGGAGCTAATCGGTATGGCGATTAACCAACAGGCAGACAGTGCCTGGAATCAGATCAAAATAGCGAAATCTAACTCACAAGGACAAGGAGTAAAGCCTGACAAATCATCCAGGAGAATACCATCAGGGAAGTCTCAGACAACTCGAATGTCATCAAGCTTCTTTTCATCAGCCTTGATACACGCAAGTGATCCAGGATCCTTTTCCGGCCTCTCGCCTTGTACTTCAAGAATCTTACCATTCGAAAGACGAATACAGACAATCTTTTTATAACAATCTATGACAGCTCGGTGGTAATGAACAACATCCCATGCCAACAATGACATTGAAACTTCCTAGTCGGGTCGGGAGTAGGTCAATTTTGAAACAATGGTTATACAAAGCTAAGGTACAACCTCGTAAAACAGTGTTGGTACTAACCACCTTTCCATCTGCTAACAGCTACTTATAACTTGTATTAAATAGCATTATGGGGAAATATCATATATGTGGTAAACGCAGAAGAAACAAACTCTCCCTCTTCGCAACACCAGGAATCAAAGAGGATACAAAGCTAGGATCAATTACGAATAAACGTACCCGTGACCACATTCGGATTCTACTGCTGATTTTTAACCACCACGTAAGCTCTCCCATGAGCTCCCTTATTCTGATAGTTCATCCCTTTTGGGCATTTGTCCTTGTAATATCCCTTTTCACCGCATCCATAACAAGTCACATCCTGAAGGGGGGTAACTCCTGCACCTAGAACCCTAACTCTGCAGTCTTTCTCCTGATGACCAGTTCTTTGGCACTTCCGACACCTTGGAGGACATTGCCCATTGTGGTGAGAGTTACAATGGTTGCACCTTGGTAGATTCCCAGCATAAACCCTTACCCTCAGCTGTGCTGCAGCAGAGGCCTGCAGTTTCATGTCTCACTGTTATGTTGTTGGTGGAATGGTTGTTGTGATATCGGTATGCGGTTTGTTGTTGTTTGTAGTTGGGGTTATGTTTTGTGTTTTCTTGGTGGTCTTCCTATTTCCTTTTATTGCTTTCACCAATTCTAGTAGCCCTACCCTGAACTGCTTGCTCAACCAGTTCACGGGCCATATTGATGGCATCATGCAGAGTTGCAGGCTTTGAAGAAGTGATATTTCCTTTAATTCTTTTAGGAAACCCACGAATGTACTTTTCAATCTTCTTTTTTTCAGTGGGAACCAATTCAGGACACATCAAGCCAAATCTTGAAATGAATTATTGGATGCCTCGATGTCATATCCTTTCAGAGATAAGGTCCAGGAGCTCTTGCTTCAAATCCTTTTGGATTTCGTTGCTGGCAGTATTCTGTAGTCATCATTGTCTGAATTCAGTCCAGAATATGGTTTAGCTTGATGAGCCACTAGGGTGTCACATTCCCAATCCACCAGGTAACGCACTGCGACCTCAAAGTACTAAGAATCAAACTAACCTTATCTTCTCGCACACTTGCAGTTTTCAAACACTTGCCACCACCTCTCTATCCCAACGCCTTAACCCAAAAACACCCGTCCGTTCCCATTAAAAGAGTGAAGTTTATCCATTCATAAAAGTCTTGTGTGTACAACTCTGCACATTTATATTTCCTACACATTACCCAGATGTTTCCTCCTTATCTTCCAGCACTGTCTAAATAGCCCTAGGACTTTTTTTCGAATTCTTCAATAGCTTTTAGTAACACGTTTTTCCACCAACTCTTAACGGATCTTTTTCCATCATCTGGGAAGCATGATTCTGTATCAATTACAAGTTACAAAATCCGGTAAGAAGATGTAAGAGAACGTCAATTCAGGTCCATGAAAATAATGGAGAAAATAAGAATAATTAATACTAATCATGATTTATCATCAATACAATAATCAATTCATAATGAATCCACATAGACCACAAGATTAAATAATACAAAGATAGTTATTTTAAATGGTGGGATAGCTTTTTTAAATAAAACACCATTAATCAAAGGTCAATATATATATAATCGACTCGATACGAATGAATAGTACACGCTAGAATATAGACTGTAAGGGATCAAAATTAAACCAAGTAATATATATAAACCAACTATATAAAACAATAATGATGATCGAAAGTAAGTTAAGATCGGAGAATGACTGCGCGGATATCTGATAAGCCATAAGATTAATGTATTATGAAAATAAAGGAAAAGAAATCTTTAAAAAATTTTGGTTATAGACCTAGTTTTTGAAAATGACCCGTTCCCCTATAACGCTTGGCTCTTGATATCCAATCTGTACCTAACAACCCCAAAATCAGGTGAGCACGGAATGGTACCAATGGGTGCACGTCAAGTACAACAGAACAAGATCTAGGAACCGACCTCAAGAGGAACTTTTAAATAAGTAACATTTGATGCCATTATAAATACAGAGTTTTCAACAGTAGGTCCCACATACTCAAAAGCGCATAAGCTTCAACATACATTTTGTAACACAAAAGATTCAACGATTTTCAAAAGAATGACCAAAGTTTTTAAAAGTTAAAGAGTGCATCAAATTTTAAGATAAACTCAAATCCATCTTCAATGAGAATCGCCCAGCAGCCCCCTTTAGAAATTTACACATTAGGACCTGAAATTAAACATGCTAAAAGCCAACACAATGGTTGAGTGAATTCATAGGTTTATCAGTAAATGAGTGGACCACAAGATTTAAGTAAAGGTAGACTATGAAACAAATTCAGGAGTCCAAAACATGTATTATTGCACTAAGCTCATGACACCGAAACTTTAACTGTCAGTGCCCCAAAATAAGTATAGGGGTGTCTGCCGAAACACCTACAAGTATACCTCTAAATGTTAATGCACCATGACAACTTGTGACCAGAAATTCCAATGGGGATTGTCCCAGTACCGAAAGATCATCCCAACACTAGCGCTCACTACATTAGCAATTAACGGTTCATGATTTGGTAGGGACTTAATTGGCAAATGCAGTAACTTAGGCAATAATATTCAGGGAATAATCTTAATAACATACAATTTAAAACACTTGTGTCCATAGTCAAACAAGCATGTAATTTCACCCCGTAGAGTTTGAAAAACAAGTAGATAGAAATGGGGCTATGAACTCACCTTGAGTGAATGAATAATCCGAGTACAACAGAAAATGCGTCACGATAATGACGGAATGAAACCTAATTAAGTATAGGCCGTATAAGTATAATGCATTTAATATAATACGGAATCACAAGTTATAGCGTTTCATCACCACATAAAACTCTTTGTTTAATTTATAAAATTAAACACTATAAATTTGTATCTTGAAAAATAAATGTCCATGTATTCGTATTTGCAAAAATTGTATACTTGTCCAATAATTTATTTATTTTGTTAAAAATACTTGATTTAACGTTTTTATTATTCGTATAATGTTGTCGTATAAGTAGTTTTAACTTCGCCTGGCAAATAATATTTATAAAGTTAAAACATGTATAAATATTATATAAGTGATTCTAAAATGTTTCGCAAATTTTTTATTAAAAACGAACCAACACTATTCATGTCAGGAAAAGTGTCTAGTTTACAAACTATGCATTTGAAAATTATGAAAATCGGCAGGTTTATGTAAAATGTCGTTCCGAAAAACTTTGTAGTTTTACACTTTGACTCAATCGGACCCGAAGGCCCTCAAAATTGAGTTTCAGTAGCTGCTGAAACGTTCACAGTTTCACGGCTTTTACGTATACAATGTCGAATCTTTGAAACGTCGTATCTTACTCGTTTTAACTCCGTTTTTTAGCGTTCTTTATATGGACGGATTCGTGACGAGGTTATCTATCTTTATAAAATGTCCACTGTTTTTACAAATGGCTGTGTCAAATCAGTAACTCAAAACTGTTTATAAAACTATTTTTTTATAAACGTAAATCTTACGAGAATTGTATCTCCTTCGTTATAGCTTCGATTTTCAAGTTTCTTATATGGTTAGAATCCTTATGACATGTACTATTACCATAACATGTGTGTATATTTTTACCAGGTCTGTAGCAATGGTAGTTTTTATAAAATAAGTTTTATAAAAACACTTTGTCATTTATTTATCCTAATCTCGTAACTAGCATAACTTCTTCGTTATAAATCGGTTTTGCGAGTTCTTTACATATTTGGAATCGTCTTGAAGAGTACTATTCAAATCAGTTGGGTTTACCTTTTATAAAAACTCGAGTTTAAACAGAACTTGCAATCTGTTCGTGTAAGTATATAAACTTCATAAAATGTGTTTCATGACTTATTACTTGATTAACCTTGTACAAGCTTTCTTATTCACTTTATATAATATGTCATACATATTTAGGGTCCTCTAGATTATGTCCAACATATCATGTCCAAGAAAGTGTCTTCAAAATAAATTGTATAAACTTTGTACTTAAGTTTTCAACAAGTAAGCTTTCCATGATCTTTATAAGTTAAATCATACTTATGATGAGTGTGTTCTTGGTATTTTTAGTATCATTTTACTATGGAAATACATATGGTTTGAATCTTGTATATGTATATATATGTACATTCCATTTGTAAACACATGAACAAAACCTAGGTGGTGATAAACAAAACAACAAGTATGTAATCATGTATATGAAGAGATGAAAAGCTTAGAGTTTAGATGACCTTAAAAGAGTGTGTAGGATGATGAAGAAACAAAACCAAACCCAAATCGAACTCTAGAAGAAAACCCTAGCTTTCTTGCTAACCCTTTGCTAGAAATAATAACCAAGCTTCCACAACAAACTCTAAGAATACATGAACACTTGAATCTTTGCTAGAATGAAAGATTATGGATTATTCTTGTGGTTTTAAAGGGTGACGTGGGGTAGAGGAGCACAAAGAGAGAAAGAGTGAAGTTTTCTTGGTTAACAATGAGATGTGTATGTTATTTCTAAGTCTTGCATCCTATTTATACTACAAGCACTTGTCAAGATTACTATTAGGAAATTCAAACTAGTAAATGCATATGGGAGGAGGAGGGATACACGGCTAGACAAGAAAAAGTGAAACAAGGAGTCTTAGTCCAAGTTACTATTGATGTACTAGGTTTAGGTGATGTACAAGATTATGAAAAATATATTGTGTGCTAGATTGTCCTTCTTGTTGCCGTGAATCAAGGGATAGAAAGGAAGGACACTTTGTTTAATTGATATTTATGAAGATATTTTAGCTAGTTTAGTTTAGGTGTGGAAGAGTATACACGAGCTTGTAGTAAACTTTGCATTCTAAACTTGTTTCTTTATGGTTAAATCGGCTACAACATTAACATAGGTGAATTTTACAAAACTTTGGGTATTGGGTATAATAATGGGTATTTGTTGAAGCGTAGATAAGTTTTGGTAGTTCCGGGTATGCCTAAACGTATTTTATCGCGAAACGTAAACACTTTACGTAACCAATAATAATAAAATGTGCAAAGTTAATAATTATCCTCTAAATAATTATCTAACACTTGCTTGATGTAACATTTAATTGTTTGATGCCCGTTTACGTTGAATGACAATTTTTAGCTTACGCAATTTAACTATAAGATTAAAAGTAAAAGTAAACGCGTACAAGACTAAAAATAAATAGTGAATTAAATGACGTCGTAAAATGACCTGAAAACACGGGGTGTTATATAATATGTATGCAATATGTACTAATACTTAAAGAGAAAGATGATATTAAAACTAGTCTATTAATTACACGCCTAAATACTTGTTCATTGTGACCTATTATTTGTTTCGTGCAAAATTTAATTTTGAGAAAATTAATAAGACTCTAAACTATGAAACTTGATTTCTAGAATAAATTAAAAACTGGATGTTATGGATTGTTGGGATGTACGGCTCATCCACTAGAACAAACATTAAGAGAAGTTTAAGGCGGAGTGGTCAACATTCCTAAAGAATCCAGGTTTTTAATACGCTTCGCGCTGACCTGGTTCTCCGCTTCTTTACGCGTTCGATTGGAGTTACCGTGAACCAATTTAATCACTACAATGTTATTTATTAAAGGTTTTTAAAATTAGTGCTACAAAGTTGTTTTGCATGCCTCTTTGTACACACTTATGACACTTTTATGTGTATACCCCATAGTTAAACTTTAAGTCAATGCCATCCAACCAAGAACACATGCATTTGGCTTAGCCGCTTTGGTCAGACCTCAGGGTCATTCCAACCCATGGCAATTACAGTTCACTGGTCAGACCTCTAACTATTTTTTTACGCATTCTTGCTTGGTAGACTTAAATCGGGTAGTCCTGGTCAGACCTCGTGCTCGAGGCATAAGATGAGAACTAAACATGCTCTTGACATTATTATGTGTTTACTAATATCTAGACCGGTCTCATAAATCTAAGAGTTGCATCAAATGCAATTAACGCTCGTCGCCTACCTCTTGCCCTACTTGTTTTCGTATTGGTCAGACCTTTGTTAATAAGTAGGAGTTCAAGTCGGGTCTTAGTCTTAATTAGTAAATTAATTGGGTAGTTAATTCTATTAAGAATTTAATTATCGAAAATACTAATAAAATTGAACCTTTTCTAAATTGTAGATGACTACCACCGTAGTAAATAATTCGTTATTCAAGTCGTTGTTTGAAAAACAAAAATTAACTGGAAACAACTTCATGGAATGGTATCGCAATCTTCGGATTGTGATCTCTACTAAAGACAAGTTACCATTCTTGGAGCAGCCAATTCCTACTCTGCTAGTTCCACCTGAGGGACAATCAAATCCTCCGGATGTCGTGACCACGCATCAAGCTTGGGTCAAGGCTCAAAAGGAAATTGCTGGGCTTATGCTTATGACCATGGACCCAGATATCCAAAAGAATCTGGAACACCTTGGTCCATATGATATGCTTAAGGAACTGAAAACGTTGTATGTACAACATGCAGATCAGGAACTTCTTCAAACCTTGCGAGAATTCCACATGTGCAAACAAGAAGAAGGTCAGTCTGTTAGCTCTTACGTTCTCAAAATGAAGAGCTATATAGACAACTCGGAACATCTCGGTCATGTTATGACTCAAAACTTATCTGTCAGCCTTATCTTGGTTTCATTAAGGAAGGAATATGATGGTTTTGTGCAAAATTACAACATGCATAGCATGGGGAAGACCGTGACTGAGTTGCATGCTATGCTGAAGCTACATGAGCAAACTCTGCCTCCAAAAGAAGTTGCACCTGCTCTTCATGTTATAAGAGCAGGAAGGATCCAGAAAAACCAAAAGAAGAAATCGCATAAGGCTGCTAAGGGGAATCAAGGGAAAGGCAAAGCAAAGATGGGCTATGCACCTGTGCAGGCGCCACCTTTTACTCCCAAACCCAAGAATCCTCCAACACCCAAGAAGGATAATCCTGTGAAGGACGCGATATGCCACCAATGTGGTAAAGTAGGTCATCGGAGAAGGAATTGTCCCGTTTATCTCGCCGAGTTAATGAGAAATAAGAAGCTATCTCAAGGATCTAGCACTTCAGGTATTTTCACCATAGAACTCTACTCTTTTCCTAGTACATCTTGGGTTTATGATACGAGTTGTGGTACTCATATCTATATAACTACTCAGGGTCTCAGGGGAAGTAGGAAACTAAAGCCAGGAGCTTTAAGTCTGTACATGGGCGATGGTCATCGTGCAGTAGTTGAAGCTATTGGATAATTTTATTTGTGTCTTCCTAGTGGACTTGTTTTAATCTTACACAATTATCATTATGCTCCCTCTATTACACGAGGCATCATTTCAGTTTCACTTTTGTACAAAGATGGTTTTGTTAACCGCTTTGAGAATGATAATTCAATTTCTGTTTCTAAGAATAATTAGACTCTGCTCTCTTGTGGCATCGTCGTCTTAGACACATTAACAAGAAACGCATAGAGAAGTTGCAACATGATGGACTTCTCGATTCAACTGACATCAAGTCTTTTGAAAAGTGTGTTGCTTGTATGTCTGGAAAGATGGCAAGAAAACCTTATTCACATCAAGTGGAAAGGGCCAAAGATCTACTTGGACTAATAAAGACAACGAGCTAGCTACTTCGTCACTTTTACTGACGACTTTAGTCGTTATGGCTATGTTTACTTGCTTAAACATAAACATGAAGTGTTTGAAACTTTCAAAGTGTTTCAAAAGGAAGTAGAAAACCAACTCGGGAAGACCATAAAATCACTATGTTCTGATCATGGAGGTGAATATATGAGTCAAGAGTTTTTGGATCATCTAAGGGATCATGGGATTATTGCCCATAAAACTCCTCCTTACACGCCACAACATAATGGTGTGTCGGAGAGGAGAAATCAAACACTGCTAGACATGGTTCGATCTATGATGAGTCAAACCACTCTTCCAAAGTCCTTTTGGGATTATGCCCTTGAGTCTACTACACGCATTCTCAACATGGTTCCAACTAAGAAGGTTGATAAGACACCATACGAAGTATGGCATGGGCAAGCCCCTAAGTTGTCTTACTTAAAAGTATGGGGTTGTGAGGCACTTGTTAAGCGTGATACAATTACCAAACCTGACAAACTAGAACCCAGAGCTTTTAAGTGTATCTTTGTAGGATACCCAAAGGAAACGATGGGTTATTCTTTCTACTACCCACCCGAGAACAAAGTCTTTGTTACCCGAAATGCTGAGTTCTTTGAGAAGGATATAATAGATCATGAAGCAAGTGAGAGTCTGGAAGATCTTGAAATTATTCAAGAAGAAGACACGCATCCTTTTTTAGACACTAGCTTAAATCATGAAGAGGATGATTAAGAAATTGATAAACCTCAAAGTGATATCAATCCCATTTGTAGGTCCACAAGGACACGCCTTCTTACAGATCGATTGTGTTTATACGTCGATGTTGAGGAACATGAGTTAGGGGATCTCGGTGAACCCGCTAACTATAAAGCCGCATTATTGGATCCTAAATTTGACAAATGACTTAGTGCTATGAATGTGGAGATGCAATCCATGAAAGACAATGAAGTCTGGGAGTTAGTTGATCTTCCTCCTTACGGAAAAACCGTTGGTCATAAGTGGCTCTTCAAAAAGAAGACCGACATGGATGGAGCTGTACACACTTATAAAGCTCGTCTGGTAGCAAAGGGCTTCACAAACCCTAGGGATTGCTTATGAAGAGACCTTTTCTCCTGTTGCATACATTAGAGCTATTAGGATTCTTATAGCCATAGTTGCGTTTTATGACTATGAGATTTGGAAATGAATGTCAAAATTGTCTTCCTCAATGGATATCTCAATGAAGAGGTATACATGGAGCAACCTGAAGGTTTTGTCAGCCAGAAATATCCAAACCGAGTATGCAAGCTCAAACGTTCCATTTATGGGCTTAAGCAAGCATCTAGGCAATGGAATAAGCGATTTGATGATGAAATTAAGAAATTTAGATTCAGTCAAAATCATGATGAGCCATGTGTATATGTAAAAGCTAGTAGGAGTTATGTCACTTTTCTAATCTTATATGTCGATGACATATTGATCATGGGAAACAATATTCCAATGTTAAAAGATGTAAAATCCTATCTTGGAAGATGTTTTGCTATGAAAGATTTAGGAGAAGTTGCATACATTCTTGGAATTAAGATCTACCGAGATAGATCGAAGTGATTAATTGGTTTATGTCAAAGTGCTTACATTGAGAAAATCTGGAAAGATATTATATGGAAAATTCCAAATGTGGAACGATCCCAATGCAAGAAAAGCTAAAATTTAGTAAATCTCAAGGTGCTTCAACACCTGCTGAAATATAGCGCATGCAAAATATCACATATGCTTCGGCTGTTGGATCAATTATGTATGATGTGAGATGTACTCGTCCTGATGTTGCGTTCGCTTAAAACATAACAAGTCGATTTCAACAGAATCCAGGTGATGCTCACTGGACTGCTGTTAAGAACATTATGAAGCATCTTCGCAATACTAAAGATATGTTTCTTGTTTATGGAGGTGATATGAAATAAGAGCTTAGGGTTTCTTGCTACACTGATGCTGGATATCTGACGCATGCTGATGGCATGAAGTCTCAGACTGGATATGTATTCATTTTAAATGGAAGTGCTGTTGATTGGAAAAGCACAAAGCAAAGTATCTTTGCAACCTCATCTACAGATGTTGAATATATCACTGCTTTTGACACATCAAAAGAGGTTGTATGGATTCGTAAATTCATTTTTGGGCTTGGTGTTGTTCCCATAATTGAAGAACCCATAAATATGTATTATGATAATACTAGAGCCATAGCAATAACGAAATATCATGGAGTCACTAAAGGTGCAAGACATTTTCACACAAAAGTTCACTATCCTCGAGAAACCATAGAAATGGGTGATGTAAAGATAGAATAAGTTGACACAGATGACAACTTAGCTGACCCTTTCACAAAGGCTTTAGCATTTCCTAAACATTCTAAATTGACTGAGAAAATAGGAATGATACCAGCTAGTAGTCTCATGTAATTCTATGTTTATTAGTATTTGGATAATATGGAATTGTAAGACAGTTTTTACTTTCTGATGAATAAAAGATACTTGATGTATTTTTTTATTCATATAATAACTGTTATTCTATATTTGCATGTTTAATCCATGAATGATTTATCATTCTAAATATATCCATTGTCGGGTCCCATATTGTTACATAAGGCAGATGTAAGTGTTGGTTATATTCTTTGAATATATGGACTGTTCTCGCCAAACTCATGTGTATTCACAAGGGATGCATATTGGATACCCCAACCTTCGAATATTTACTTTTGGATCCTCGTCATGAGTAATATATCGAAATGGTTTAATAAGTCATCTTTAGACTTGAGATGCAAGCAAGTTCTGTATGTGTAGATATCACTTTTTGAGTCTAAGTCAAACGCTATCATGAATAAGGTAGTCATAAAGGCTATTCTTGAAAGTGATGTGAAGCAGCATCCACAACACTTGTAGTCAACAAAGAATTTGTTCCTCCACTTGATATGTGTGGTAAGATACCATGGGCCCTCTCCAGAATTAATCAGATAATTACATGGTCGTGCCTAAAGGGTAATACAAGATGATTCTTGGTTACATTTGGTAAATCTGAATTATTTCTATAACAAAAAACATAATGTTTAGCTATATGGAATGAGTTAGGATCCATATCCATGGTTTAATGATATCTATAACAAAGAGATGATGATAAAAGCAAGAAATAAACTAACCATTATAAGCTGAGATTGTTCCTGAAACTTTAATCTCAAGTATTTTAATTAAAGGTAATTGTGTGTGTTTGCTAGGCGTTGCCAATTAAGAGTATATCTGCAAGCCTGCTACTCCGACTCCTAAGTGGGAGCTGTTAGAATATGGTAGTCAGTTTCGCAAGTTATACGTTAGAAATACGTGAGCCTATTGGGGGCACACACGTTAAACACTTAGAGTATGTTTTACTTCACGATAAGTATTTAAATAATCGTTATTTACGTTATTGTTTAACTAGTATAAACGAAGATATTTAATTATAAACCCCGAGGGGCTAAACAATACAAATTCTGAACCCGGAGGGAGCCAATGTTTGGCCGAATCCCTAGGGGTTCTAGAAGGGGTGTTTGGTTCGGTTTGAGAGCAAGGGGAAAGGAAACATGGTTTTCTTGTTCTACAAGAATTGGGGTAGGGTTATGTGCCTATATAAACACATACCTTCACCTCATATCATTCATTGATACAAATCAAAATCCCTAACCCTAAAATTGTTTCGGTGCTTTCTCTTTTCACTCTAAACCTTATCGAAACCCTAAATTTCAATTTAGGGTTTTCGGTTTCCTTTGTTTCCCTCAACCGAAATTCAACAAACCCCTCCAAGGGTCTTTTGGTTTTCTTTTCTTCTTCTGATTGATGATACAAGATCACACATAGGGAGTACAGTTTGGTGGTCTTTCCTTTTTGACAATCACAAATCCCTTCAGGTTTTCTGTTTCTTTGGTTTTCGGGGTAATACCGAATTCGGTTTAAAACTCTAACCGAATTCGGTGCGAGGGTTTTTTCGGTTTATTGATTTTCGGTTCAAGCTCAAGAGGTGCGTTTGGATTTGATTATAACACGTAGTGTTTGTTCGTGAAGGTAGACTAGCAATCAACTCGTACTCTGTTGACGTGTTTGTGTGAGCAACCGTAGAGGCAGTAATTTAACTGCTTATTCAGGATCTAAAACTTAAAGGTTAGTTTACTTCCCTTTTATTATGTGTTAATCTTATGTGCTAAAACTAGATTCATTCCGCTGCGTACTCGTAGCTAAACTGGTTACCTAGTTTGTTAAATCATAACAGATAGTTTGTTGTTATAAGGGCAAATTATAAAAAAGTGTATCAAACTTGACACCTTTTGCTATTCTGTGTAGCGTACTATTTTTTTGTTAAACAATCAAAAAACTTTTGAATTTCGACTATTATGTGTAGTGGGTGACCTGATGACCTCCAAATGATTACGTGGAGCCGGTTATTTCCACATAGATAAAAATTTATCATTTTTTCATTATATCAAAATCCTTTTTCTTTGCTTATATATATTATACCTGGCAAATTTCCAATTCTTCCCAGAAAGTCAATAACATACACAAACATCCACTCACAAATCCATCCACAAAATTCTTTAATTTTACCACAATATTCACCCAAAACTCAATCCTCACCTCACCAGAACCCTCACTCCACCGCTGCTACGCCGCTTCACCACCACCATATTCGTCGAACACAAACTCCACCCCCTCCGTCAATCCCACGCGCCGCCACGTGTTCGTCTCTTATCTCCGGATTCAAACGCGCCGCCACCTCTTTTTCTATTGCTTATTTCGATTATAGTCAAACCCCACCTGCTCGTCAATCTGGGTTTCTTCTTGTGGATGGATTTGGGATATGATTTTTGTTATGTTTTTATGTGTTGATTTGTGAGTGGTATTTGTTGAATTTCTGTTATGATATTTGTGGATGGATCTGGGAAAAGGTTAAGAATAAAAGAATTTTGATATAGCAATGTGGTGAATATTGTGGATGGATTTGGATCTGGCACTCATATGGCTAAGAATGCTGTTGATGTTGTTTCTCTTGTTGTTGTTGCTGTTCAAAATTAGGTTATCAAACATAAAGCCTAAAATCAATAAGAGGGTGTTTATTTATTCTGTTAATCATTAGAGGCAGTCATGTGTGGAAAATCTTAAGTGGCATAAACTTTGACATGGCATGTCTACCTGGAAAGCTTAACCGGTTACCTTTCCTATAGGTCACTCACTACACAGAATATTCGAAATTCATATGTTTATCGACTCTTTAACAAAAAAAATAGTACGCTACACAGAATAGCAAAAGGTGTCAAGTTGGATATATTTTTTTATAATTTGCCCTTGTTATAATGGCATTAACATCATTCTCGCTTGTATAAAGACTCACACACTCTCTTACCCATCAAACATTGTCTCCAAAAGTATATATCTTTTACGAATCAAGTTTGTATTCAAATTAAAGTTAAAGTTGTTAAAAAATTCAAAATAAACCTACTAAAAATGTGAAAAGCTAAAAATTTATAAAAATATATCAAAATGGATATTGAATTAAAGATCACGAAATTTTAGAAAATACGGTGAAATTAAATCATAAAAAAAATAAATAGATAAAAAGATATTTCAAATTGAAAATAAAAGTGATTTTTTAATTAAGAAGTGACACATGTCACTCTATGATGTGATTTTCTAAAATAAGATGGATGATCAAGATTGCACCTCCTTATCTTAATTTTTGATGGGACCCACATTGTAAATGCTTTATATAATAGTATAGATATAGATTTATATCGTAAGAAAACCCTCATTATGATTTTATGGAATTAACCCACATTTATGGTAACGACTAACAAGCTAGCTTGTTGTATCTATATGCACATATTACATCAATCTCACACCTGTACTAGAAACAACAATCCATAACAGAAAGTGAAACATGACAACAATCCAGCAGTCTATACAATTGATAATTACTCATTTCATCTTATTCATTATATGAATGGAAAGAATGCCACTATCTATGCCTCACTAGTTTACCCAGTTACACGGCGTTAAAAGTATGATGAACCATGAGACTCTTCAATGCTTATTTAGTCCATCACGAGCAACAATGAGCTCTATTTGATCTGCATTTCCATTATCATTCGACATCATCAAGATCTCATCGTCGGTTGAAAAGTGGTAATGCTCACCAATGGCTTGTAGCAACTGGTACACCTCAAACATAGTCGGCCTCTCCTTCTGAGTTGGCACAACACACCTACACGCCACTTTAAGAAACTGAAAAACCTCACTGTTGTATCTCTTCTCTACGAGTGACTCGTCAATCGTATCAGGAAGTCTAGATTCAGCAGATAATTGGATAACCCATTCAACTAAACCCCCTTTAAACTTTTCAGGAGCTTTAGCCACATGGGTTGGTTTTTCACCTGTTACCAACTCCAAAAGCACCACCCCAAAGCTATAAACATCACCTTTTGGTGTAGCCACAAGGGTGCTTGGGTATTCGGGGGCCATATAACCTAAATCACCAAACTCGCCATTTATGAAAGTACTCAAATGGGTGTCTATCGGATTCATCAGCCTCGCAAGTCCAAAATCAGATATCTTGGGATCAAAGTTTTCATCTAGTAAAATACATTTTGAACTTATGTTTCGATGAAGGATATGCGGTTTACAGCTATGGTGGAGCCATGAGAACCCTTTGGCCGCACCTATCCCAATTTTTAGCCGTGAAGGCCAATCGAGGTGGATGGGGTCATCACCAATCGGGTGTAGTTTGTCATGGAGATTGCCATTTTCCATGTATTTGTAAACTAAAAGTCGTTCCTTTTTGGCAATGCAAAACCCTAGAAAAGGAACTAAGTTTCGGTGCTTGACTTTCCCAAGTGTAGCCATTTCTGATGCAAATTCTCTCTCAGAATGTTGAGTGTCTTGCAATCTTTTTAACATAAGTGATTTGCCATCTTCTAGTACTGCTTTGTATAAACACCCTGTTCTTCCTGACCCGATGATATTCTCTTTGCTGAAATTTTGGGTAGCCTTCAACAGATCACTCAATCGCATCTTTGAAACCGGATTTTCAAACATGGAAAGCTGCAAGAACATAAGGTGTCAAATCAAGGAACCAGATAGTTGGAAATTTTGAACCATGTATGTATGAGTAAATGAGTCCCATTTTGTTATTGACTTCCTAATATTGTATGACAGAGAATCAACTTTTAAAGAATTGTCTATCGTAAATGATGTTCTTACTTTGATGGTGTTAGCTCCTTTAATACTCTTGGCCCAGTTATTTCCTTCGAGATCGTCCTCTTTCCTCTTTCTAACCACTTTACACATCACCCTCATTCCGACAACCAAAACTAGAGCAGCAAAAGCCGCCACACCAATAGCCGCCCCAATTAGGACACCCAAACGGGGTTTCTTATGATATTTTACTGTGATTTCTTGACAAGGAGACAGGGGCCCCCCA
>BQNB010132033.1:0-18691 GCA_026074375.1 Tanacetum coccineum | reverse complement strand
AATTGTAATTTTTGTCATAATATTCTCAGAGGGCTGCGTCGGACCCGGGCCCACCTTGATCTTCTGTAGCTGGCTCCTTTCCTCTCCCAACCGTGTTCCGCACAGCAGACGTGGGTTGGCTAGGAGTGCTTCGTTCATGATTGCTCATGGTGAGTATTTTTGTAGAATGCAATTGTATTCTGGTCCTACGAATGGTGCCAACTTGTTAGTACAAAATACGTAATGGGTTAAGTAGTTAGATCCGGGGAGTGGTTGGACCAGGCCCAAGGGTAAGATCTTGTACTAAATCAAGTAGTGAGATGATTCCCTGCACAACAAAAGGTAAACCGTTAGTCTTACCGTGAGGACGGACCCTACGATTGGACTCTGGCGTAAGAGTAAGTAAACATATTTGTCAGAGAATGTCAGAGTATGTGTGTATGAAATGTGGTCAAAAAATCATACCTCGTGGGGTGTCAAAACACCCCTTTTTATAGGTGAGCCCAATACTAGGTTTTCTTAATATTTTGCTCATATCTGTTAGTGGGCCGAAGTGGGCCCCTTGTCTGGCAAGGGTCCACAGTAATCGTGTTTTTGCGGATGTAGGTTCCCTTCCGCTGATGTTTCTTAGTCCGTAGAAGGTCTGTCACGTCCGACTTAACTCTTTCGGGCCGTGCCAGCATGGGACTGGGCTTAATCTTGGCCCATCATATTTTAGTTTGCTTTTGTTGGGCTTGGAGCCCATTATGAAAATATAGTTTAGGCCCAGAGGCCTGGTAAACCTATTATACGTCATCAGCTAGGATTAATTAACCAACTTATATGTTGAAGAATCCGACCAGCACAACACCCTAGTAAGGCCGTCTTGTGGTTTTTAGAGGCCTTGTGCCATAATTACAATGTATGTTTGAACAAGAAAACGTTATGCGTGTGTAAATATATGTTTAAATATAACGGAGAAGTTGTTTTAGGCAAATCTATAGTCAAACGGTCTAAATTTGTCACATTAGTATTATTGAACCGCTTCTATATCCCTCTTTTGCAATACATAAAATGTTTTATAATTATAAAGTGTATTGGATATTTTGTAAAAACTTGGGCAAAAACTATTAACTTTTTAACTCTTTTACACTAATTTGTAAAAAATGATTCAAAATAGTGATAAAAGTTAAAACACTTTAAACTTAAGGGCGTAGTGTGTAAATGATCACAAATTTATCATCTTCCTCACGACCTTACCTGTACATGTCCCTCTGTTTATACAAATTTCTGAAATCGACTAATATTAATCGATTTTCTTCTGAAATATTAGTTAAATCTAAATATTTAAAGTTTTAGACCACATTTCTAACAGTATTATACTAAAAAATGAATCAAAGGAGCACTCATGGCGAAAATCAACCCCCCCCCCCACCACAAAGTCGAAGGCCCTATGCGGTTGATCACTCTGCACATAGTGTGACTACAACAAAAAGTGATAATCTTCACACTTATTTTTGCCACGGTTTAAGAAGTGTGGAGAATGTTTCCACGGTGATAGGCGTGTATAAAATTACCACATATTAGTTCACGCTAAAAGGCGTGGAGAATATTTTTCATATATATAAAAAAAAGAACAAAAGTTCACGGTAAAAGCGTGGACTATTATCTAAATGCTTTCATACATGTCACTCCATTATCAAATCAGTATATTCCAAAACCCTTTTTCCCCATTCACTTCTTCAATACTTTTTCCCCAAATCTATAAACACTATCCAATTTGATTTTTTCCCCAAATCATTTATATCTATAAACACTATCCAATTTGCTTAAATCACAAACACTATCTGCTCGATTCTAAATCACAAACACTTTATAACCATTGGTTTGTTACGGCGCGTGAGGGTGGTTTGTTACAAAGTCAAGGTGATTTGTTACGGCGCGTGACGTCAGGTGGTGAACGAAATGATCATTAGTCAAATTCAACACCTGTGCATCAAAGGTATAAATACTATTCAGTTGTCTAATTCTATTTAGTAAGGTGAATGCATATTGTTAATTTAGTAGGTAAGGTGTTTGAAGAAATGCTTGACTGAGTTTTATGTGTTTGCTGTATAGAGTAGTTGCATGTGTTTGCTGTATAGGTAAAAAGTGGTGATTTGTTAATTTTTGTTGGGGGTATAATTGAGCCAAGGCGAGTGCATATAGTGCCAAGCTTGACGATTAAAAACTCAAAACTTCTTGCCTGAATGAGTTTTTTTATGCTTTCTGATAAAGTAGCTAAGTAACATGATTGTGTTTATAGTTGGTTGAAAGTATGAGTTGTTAGTTTCAGGTAAGGGTGTCATTGGAACGAAGGGATCGGTTTAGTGCTAAGCTCGAGTTTTACTCAATTAAAAATCATAAAAATTGAGCTTAGTTGATTATTCGATACTTCAAACATGGGGTAAACATAGGGTTAACTTTTCCAGTTTCTTGTATCAAAATGTTCGTAATAAGTTATGCTATTAGAGTTACAAAGTATTGATGAAATGTGTGCCTAGTTTGCTTTTTTGTGTGTCCTGAGGAAGCTAAATATTAATTTAAGATAACAGTTTGCAGAAAGTAATGATTTTGTTAGTTCTATAAGGGGTGTAATTAGAGCTGATTTGGCTGATGTATTGCCAAGCTCTCTCTTGAAGTCATTAAGAAACTCGACTACGAGCCTCGTTGAGTACACATAGTTTTGAGCTTTTCTCGACTTATCTAGGTTAGCACTGCTAAAGTTTTAATTATAGTTAAGGTTAGTACGAACCAACTTGATAGGTGAATGAATATAATCTGATTTATGTTATAGATGGGAATATAAGTTTTAAATTAGTTGAGCTTAAGATTTTAGATATTTTTAGTTTGCTTAAAATTATCTAACTTTAATTGAATGTTGATACATCAATTCTAATGATTTTATGCCAATTGAATTGGAAACTTGTGAGTTATAAGCGATGGGATCAAAGTTGTAATTAAAATGCTCCGACTACAAGCAAAACCTTAGAGATTGGCTAGAAAATTTTAAAAGTTTTGTCTCATGTTAAAGTAACAGAGGATTGGAACAAATGTCCATGTAATAAATGTTGTACTCGGTAAAATTGGTTAGATGTGAGAAAGCGCTCCATGGTACATATTGCATCACGGGTTACTTACTACCCGAGTAATACATAAATGGGACTATCCATTGCGAACATAAAATAAATCTTTACCAAACCATCTCAATCTACCAATATTAAGTGTGGAGGAAACTATTTTTGGTCAAGAAGACCTAAGAGGTTTGGTTCGTGATGCCTTAGGTATAAGGTCTTTGCCATCGGATAACACACAATTAGGAGATACAACGATGGAAGTAGATACCGAAGAATCTACAGAAAATGGTGATCATGATGACGAGGGTGTTTCATATAAGAAGTTGTTAGATGAATGTGACAAACAATTGTAATGCCGTTGCAAGTACTCAAATTGTCCTTGTACTTTACTTTACATTTATATCATATTAAATGTCTTGGTGGAATATCTAACAAGACTTTTAGAATGATACTAGAACTTTTGAGGGATGCATTTCTACATATTATAGCGTTACCATCATCTACCAATGAAGCTAAAAAGTTTACCAAAGCTTTAAGTCTAGGTTACAAAAAAATCCACACGTGCCCCAACGATTGTATGCTTTATTGGGATGATAGGGTGGGTCAACAATCATGCCACATTTGCAAAGCTTCGTGATGTAAGAGCGATGAAGTAGGTGGAAGTTCTAAATCACGCAAATCAAATAAGCCGGCAAAAGTTTTACGTTATTTTCCCTTAATTCCGAGACTTAAAAGGTTGTACAAGTGCGAGAAAACAGCAAAGGACATGAGGTGGCATGATACGGGTAGAACAAAAGATGGAAAACTAAGGCACGCCGCAGATGGTCTTGCTTGGAGCGCGTTTAATGATCGACATTCACAGTTTGCCTCAAATCCTCGAAGTGTGAGGCTTGGCCTTGCCAGTGATGGTTTTAATCCGTTAGATACTACGAGTACATCACATAGCACATGGCCAGTGTTATTGATTCCTTAAAATTTACATCCTTGGATATGCATGAAATAACAATCATTCATTCTTTAATTAATTATTCGCGAGGAAAAAGCTCCTAGCAATGATATTGACATATATCTAAAACCTTTAATAAAAGAGCTCCAATTATTATGGAAGGGTGTTGATGCTTATGATGCTTTTTCTAAGAAACATTTCAAACTAAAGGCTTCCCTTATGTGGACTATCAACGATTTCCCTAATATGCGAATTTATCAGGTTGGAGCACCAAGGGTCGTGTGGCATGTCCAGTTTGTGCGAACTTCACTAACTCAAGGTGGTTAAAGCATGGAATTTTTTTTTGCTACATAGGACATCGAAGATGGTTAGATCCGAATCATAGTTATCGATTTCAAAAGGAATGATTTGATGGTACAGTAGAGAATAGAGGTCCGCCAACTCCATTAACATGATCAAATGTTTTGAAACAGTTAAGCGGTATAAGATTTAAATATGGGAAGTCTAAGAAAAGGACGAGGGAGGAGGATGTTGGTTCAACAAGTACTCACGCAAAAAAGGCAACACATGACAACGAGGGTACATTTGAGTGTACAAGTACTATCATTGAAGAAGATATTGACAGTGAGAACCTGTTGTGGAAAAAGAAAAGTGTATTCTTTGATTTAGAGTATTGGGAGCATAATTTACTAAGACATAATTTAGATGTGATGCATATCGAGAAAAGCGTGTCTGATAATATTATGGGGACCTTATTAGGTTTGGATGAAAAGACTAAAGACAACAAAAACGCCCGTAAGGATCTCGAGGAAATAGGAATTAGGCATGACCTTCACCTTATAAATCGCCCTAATGGAAAGCCGTATTTACCCCCAGCAAGTTATACGATGTCTCCTGTAGAGAAGTCTAACTTTTTATAATTGTTAAAAGATCTTAAAGTTCCTGATGGGTATTCATCAAATATTTCGAGGGGTGTAAGCGTGAAAGATCATAAAATTTCTAATCTTAAGAGTCATGATGGACACATCTTAATGCAGGATGTTTTACCCATTGCTTTACGGGTATCTGTGATTTCAAGAACATAATCTCGTGTAGTCAAAGCAGTGACTGATTATTGCTTCTTTTACAAAGGGTTGTGCGCAAAAGTTCTTGATCCTAGCGAATTAGACAAAATGGAGTATCAACTTGCGCGGACATTGTGCAAGTTGGAGCAGATATTCACTCCTAGTTTTTTCACAGTCATGGTCCACTTGACTATCCATCTGATTAGTTATTACTCCTAGTTATTACAGATGGATGTATCTAGTTGAACGGTACTTGATGCAATTGAAGTCATATGTTCGTAATAAGGCTCAACATGAGGGATCAATTGTAGAAGGATATATCAAGAAAGAGTGTCTTAATTTTTGTTCAAGATGTTTTGAAGGTGTTGAGACTCCCTTTAACCGCCCTCCTAGAAATGATGAGAATGTTGTTGGAAAAGAAATGTACATGTTTAATTCGAGTGGTCGTAAGTTGGGTAAGGTTGATATTCGTGAGTTGGATGGCAAGTCTTTAGCTTAAGCACATCGCTATCTGTTACTAAACCATAGTAAAATTCAACCTTTCCACGAGTAAGTATTTCTTTTAGCATATACTTATTATATCTCGTAAGAAATAATGCTTTGATAAAGTCTAATATTTATCATATGTTTCTTGTAGTGTTTTTTTGGCCGAAAAACAAGCTCTTAGGGATAGACCCACGGACTCAAAAACTATAGAGAAATTGATGGTTCATGACTCTCCATGGTGGCTAAAAAACTAGGTTACAAATCTATTGGAGTTTATATAAGTTTCCTCATCTCGAAGGTGCATTAACTAATAGTGAGATTAAATAATGGTATATTTCTCTCTTACAAGAGGAGAATGGAGATGAAGAAGTGTTATCTCTTGCTATTGGCCCGAATATTGCTGCTAAGCAATATAAGGGCTTCATTACTAATGGTTATAGATTCCTCACAAGAGGGTGTGAAGAGTTTAAGAAGACCTAAAATTTAGGAATCATGGTAGAAGTTGAAGGAGAATATTATTATGAAAAACTTACGAACATTATTGAGCTTAAATATAACTGTGGATACAAAATTGTGCTCTTCTAATGTGATTGGGTTGACATTCGACTTTATAAAGGGCTAAAGAAAGATAAATATGGGTTTCCTCTTGTGAATTTTTCTAGGCCACCGGTATACACCGATGAAAATTTCAAAGATGATTCTTTTATAATTTCTACTCAAGCAAGACAGGTGTTTTATATAGAGGATTTAAAAGATGTTGGATGGTTACATGTTATTATGACCAAGCCAAGGGATATATATGACATGGGGACCAATGTAAATAGAGATGATGATGACTCTTATACCCAATGCATGCCTTGTAATCTTCCAATAATGCATGATGTGAACCAGGAACCTCGTTGGCATTGTAGGGACACTGAATTACAAGACGCTTAATAACGATTCTTCTTTTCTAAACAGCTAAAACCAAAACCCATCCCTCAACTTATAAACAGAAAGAAACAAGAAACGGTGGAAACTATATGGGAACATTATTCTTGTCTTCATGGGCGCTTTCTAAATATACTAAGTTTAAGGGCGCTTTCTGAATATCCTGCTTAGCGTGCGATCTGCTTTGTCTCTAAGATATAGAGTTTTTTTCTTTCTTGGATTGTGATTTGGAGTTTTCTTAAAGATCTATATATATGAATTAATATGAGTTTTAATGAGTTTTATATGATAAAATCTGTTATGACTGGTTCTGGTCTTCATGTGATTTGCTTTTCTTTACACATTATGATAAAATCAGTTTGATCAGTTGTTGGACTCGTGAAAAAGACTCTTTCTGATCCAAATGATGCCCTATACTTCTGTACTGTTAAGGAATTTAGATAGCATGTTACAACCTTTCTTTTTTACAGGTGTTACATTTGGATGTCATATAGTGAGATTAAATTTAAAGATATACTGATAATAGTTTACCTTAATATAATGAGAAAATAAGATATTGTTCTCACTGGTTACCTTAATATAATAGTTTACATATGAATCATTCATTAGAAACTTAAGCTAATATGATGTTAATTTGTGCAGGTTTATATTGTCTTTGTGGGATCGCTGCCTCAACACTCATACTTGCTTGCGTTTCACCATTCTAAAATTATTAAAGATATTGTTCCTTATAGGTATCTCTTTGTATTAAACTTCAAGATTTTAAAATTATGATTTCTTTATTAATATCTCTTTAATATATCAACAGCTTTGCAAGGAAATCACTATTACGAAGCTATAAATATATCAACAGATTTTCTGCTAAACTCACGAAAACAGAATCAGACAAGTTGAGAAGTAAGTTGCTTGATCATGCTAATTAAATTATGCATTCTAGTTTTTTTGTTAGAAACATTATTGATGCTAACTATATTGCATTTGATATAGTTTGCAAGATGTTCAAATCGAAAACAACGATGCAGAAACATAAAAGAAAACAGAGTGAAATGAATCCACCAACATCACACAACTTTCAAACACAATCAAAATCATTTTCCACGGATATGCAAACCACTCGTCAAGCATTTGCAAATGAAGAATATGGAACAAAAGCTGATAATGTTGCTTCTACTTCTGCTGCTGCTGGTACATGTGACAAATAGGTGGGGGTTTATTGCTGTAAATATTTTTTTAGTCCCTTGTTTGAAAGATAATATGTTTTTTTTCAGCCCTCTTCTAGCCCATCACCCTTCATGGATGAGGATCATTACTCACCGGTCATGGAACACCCATCATTTGGTTACTGAAAGATAGATACAGGTATGATAGAATGAATGCTTAACCTGTTTATGTTTATGCTCAACTTGAACTTGGCCCTAACCTGTTATTTAAATGGATTGTCGGGTTAAACAGGCTAAATTGCTATTTAACCTGGATAACCCATTTAATCAGTCTTAAATATTATTTTAGGTATTAAATAAAGTAATAATAAACGGGTTGGACCTGAACAGAATGTATTTGGGTTGGGCTTATGTTGGACCTTACGTATTGCCTAAGGTTTCTATTCTGTTTATATTGTTTTAGTGATCTATGTAGCTTGTCTGTATCATTTTGTTTTTGGTTTATGTTGATATTAGTTTCATTAAGTCTCAGTTAAGTGTTCTGTCAAAAAACTTCATTAACATATACACATTTCATCTTGACCTGTATTAGTTGAGTAGTGGGAGATTATTAAGAAAATAACCATTTTAATATCAAGCATTGTCAAAGCTTGTAGGCAATCTGGGACGTAGGTGATCTAGTGTTAACCATGCGGATAGAGTAGCTGTGAAAATCTGCACTACCATGAATATCATATTTAGCGACATAACAAGCACAACTTTAGAGTTCTTATTGAGTAGAAACTCCATCTTATGCTCTCAAATAAAGTAAACATATTGGACCAGCACACAAAATACATATCAGAGATGAAGTTAACTACATGTATCAAATTAACTAGATATTAGTCTCTTTAACAAACTAGTATTTGTTAAGTGAAAATGATGCTACTATTATGTGTGTGACTGCGTGGCTTAATGTTTTACGCATACGAAGTCGACTCTTGTAGTGTATTTTTAAGTTATATTTTAACGCTCATTTGTTTTTGGGTAAAGGGTTACCCCGGTAAAGTATATTAAAACCGAAAAAAGTTAAGTACAAATGGAATGTGGTTGAAGTACCACATTAACCTCAAGCTAAACAGCTTGATAAACACCTAAAACTAGAGCTTATGACATGCCATAAACTCTTACAACTCTAGAAACAACTAATTGCAACTAGAACACATAACACAACTAAACAAGCTAACCAGCAGCAGCCGTGAAAGATGAACTTCCACCAGCTTTTGTGTTTTGAATTAAGTTAGCCGATTCATCATACACATTTTCCACATCTTCTTCATCTTCTTCTTCTTCTTCATTTAAGGCAGAAAAAGAATTAGACATGGAGAGATTATCTTTCTTAGATGAATTACCAGTCGTCTTCAACATAGGTGTCGATTGAGATGTATAACCCACATAAGTAGTTCCCTTCTTTGGTGCACTTGTAGTCGCTTTAGGCTCATATCTAACATTATGTTTAACCGAAGGACCAGTAAACTGACCGCCATTAGTAGACTTGGACTTACCTTTCCTCTTCTTCTTTTTACCCACCGTTTGGAAACCATCATTAGTCTTCTCAGCATTAGGGGTAACAACATTAGAAGTAGCAACAATAGGAGGACTCACCACTTTTTTAGGGCAATAGTCATGAACATGACCAAAAATCTTACATGTATCACATCTGGGCGGCCTCCATTCATACTCAACACGGATGGTTTCTTTGGTAAAATCATCCTCAGAAAGAGATGGAATACCAATAGTAACAACATCCACGAGATCAGCCTCTGAATTTACCTCAATTAAGCACCGAGCAAAACTACTCCTACCCCACGAATCATTACACATGGAGCTTGTGTATGAATCAAGCATAACAGGTTTACCAATGAACGTAGCAATTAGACTAATACCATCCTCTTCAAAAACTTGAATAGGAACATCATGCAATTTAACCCATATCGGAATACGAGTCAATTCTTCTTTGAGAAATCTAGTATCTATCGACCATTTCTTGAGAACGATCGAAGATTTACGAATCAACTAAGGACCACCCTCCACAGCCTCTAAACCAGCCCTGGAATCAAATTTAAAGAAAAGAAGCCTTTGGAATTCATCATAATCCTTTTCAGCCCATGTTTCGCCCAGTTGTTCTTAGCATAATATTCAACAACCGGAAACGCCATTCTCTTTCCAATAAAGTAGCCATATAGAGTGTGTTCAAAGCGAGTACTAACATTTTCAACAACTTTACGATGAATAGAGATGTTAACGCTCATTTGTGGTTTTAGCTAATTAGTTTTTGGGTATAGTTAAGATGATTTTGAAGTTTTTCAGTTTTTTTATGTAGAATTAGGAGTATAGTGCTGTTTGGGGGTTACATGGTTTTATAAGCGACGAATCTACTTAAACTGTTCCATCGAGCCATCACAATAGCTAGAGCTAATTAATATAATACTAAAATGAATAAAACCAATTTACATGATTCATCATTAGTTTAAATAACTTGACTATCCGAAATAACATCGGCTGCTACGAGTTCATGTCAGCAACTAGAGATCTTCTGATCAAAGATCTCCGGTGGCATTTATTTATGATTGAATGCTTTAGTTTAATGACTTATGGTAGATGCATCCCACATTGCCTAAGAGAAGGTTACATGCAAGATGTAGAGGCTATAAAAGCATGCTCCCATTTCTATATGGTATAAGTCATTTATGATGGTGAGTAGAAAGCGATCACTGTTTTATCCAACTGGATTGTTTTGTTATTGTTAATATGTATAGTTATTGCTAATTGTTTTATCCAACTGGATTGTTTTGTTATTGCTAATATGTAAATTTATTGCTAACTGTTTTATCCAACTGGATTGTTTTGTTATTGCTAATATGTATAGTTATTGCTAATATGTTCAGCTTTGGATTGATTAGTTATTGCTAATATGTCAGCTCTGTATTGTTTTGTTATTGCTATAATATGTTCAGCTCTGTATTGATTAGTTATTGCTGTTATTACACCTGTAAACTGTAACGATTATTCATTTCACTTTCAGGAGATATGCAGTCTTTGTGTGACATGTCCTTAGGATATACACTATAGCTTGTTGATTAGTTAAAGACAAAAGAAGATATTAGTTGCAGATTTTTGTTTCGGAAAGTGATTATTTTGCTTCAAAAGAATTAAGCATGTAATTTTTTATAATTGGTTGCAGATTTTGTATGTATTTGCAGAATTACGCAAGCATTTGTTTCCAAATGTTAATGCAGATTTTGTGTGATTTGTTTTACAATTAGTTGCAGATTCATAAAAGCATGTAATTTTTTTTATTATTAGTTGCCAATTTGTCCACCCTTTTTAGTGTGGAGTTTTAATTCTCATGAGTTTTTCATTTTTGTCCACGCTTTTTAGTGTGCAGTTTATATCCATTGTTTATTCTCCCATTCTCCATGCTTTGTAGCGTGTATTTTTAGACCAATTCTTCACGCTTTTTTGTGTGTCATTTTCAATAGTTTGTACACGCTAATTAGTGTGTGTCTTTTTCTTGACGCATAAATACTCCATGCTTTATTAACCACGGACTTTAAATTTGCACACACTTTTAAGCGTGGAGATGTAAGAAAATAAGTGTGTAAAATCTTGTGCTTTGTTGTAGTGTGTATACAGTTAAACACACGAACACCTTGTATATCCACCACCTTATAATAAACATAGCGTATACAAACACCGATAAGATCATAAAAAACATATGAACAAAAAGACACATGAATTGCTAGTAGTTCCCACGATCTAAGCGATCACGCTGAGCCCACTCCTGAACTAGCGATAATATTATTAGGTTTCGTGCTAAACTTCACGGGGTACTAACGCTAAAGCAAGAGCACTAAATACGTACAATCAGTGGGCAGATCCAGGAATTCGAAATAGGGTATGCACGATCTTTAAAAGAGTTAGTAATAAAATTTTCGGGTTAGCTTTTCCGGGTCGGGTTTTCGGGATGGCTTTTCCGGGTCGGGGTTTTCGTGATTGTTAGACACTTTTTTTAATGTTTTTGAATCCAAGTTATTAAAGCTTATTTGGTTTGTAATATTCGGTGTATACAACGCATTATGGGTTAGTTCAAGTATTTTTTATTTTTTTTAGAACGGCAAATTTTTTTTTCCACAAACTATAGCACTATCTCATAATATATTTCACACATGCCTTCAATGAGGCTTAAACCCACAACCTTTAGGTTGGTGGAGAACTTACATACCTAAGAATGCCCTTAGTGGCCAACTAAACTAGCCCGGCCAGTTGGTTAGTTCAAATATTTTTATAACATCGGCCTGGTTCAGTTGTTAATCAGATACCCTAAAATATAATTATAAAAGTTATCTCATATTTTACAATAACATATAATGTTAGTTCTAGTTCGCACTTTCACATCTAAAAATCTCTAACACGATAAACATTTGAACAAAATGATAATCACATTTTTAGATTATAAGAGCTTGAGGAATGGTTGACTGTTAGCTTCGTGCCATGCCATGACATGAGTTTTGGCTATGGCTCACCACTCCACGGTTCGTGCATAGCTTTCTTTTTTCTTTTTCTTTTTTTCTTTTTTTGAAAAACTAGCCCTATGGCACGAGTTTTGGCTATGGCTCACCACTCCACTGAATTCCGGTGCCATACAAAATCTGGTGCCAAACTCCATTTTCCTCACTTTTTCTCTATGGCACGAGGACTCCCTGTGCTCTAAGGAATTAAGGATATAAAAAGTAAACATAACCCAAGATTAAAATTAGTATGTGTATGGCTTTATGTATTTTGAGTAAATTGGGTTTTCTAGTTGGACACATTCATAGCTGGGCCACACAAAAATAAAACTCATTGACCATTTGACCTAGTGACTTTTTGCTTTCTTCTTCACATGCCGTCATCTGCATCTCTACGTCAAAATTACAGTACTTTTTTTTTCCTCTTTTCTTTCCTTTCAAACGTGAGTCAGATTAGGGTATGCACTTATGTTTTTCGTGTATTTTAAAGGGTGTGCACTCATAAACTTTTAGTGTATTTTATAGTTACATTTGAGAGAACACAAATTTTTTTACACTACTAAAATTTTATACAGGGTATGCACGTGCATACCCTGTGTATAAGCTGGATCCGCCCCTGCGTACAATGGTTTACAAGTACACATAAGAGGTATCTATAAAGTTGGAACTAAAACACTAACTATCTCCCTAAGACCTGAAGATTACAAATCCGGTGCCTATCAGAGACGTTTTGGCGAAAAGCTTTGTTAACTCTTATGGTTTCTTTAGCTTCCATAACACGACCCTATATTCACCTTCAGTCCCCTAAGCTAATGACTAACCGGTACAGACTTAAAGAATAACTTATCATAGATTTCTTGTTCTTGATGTGAAAATAATATCCAATGAAGTTGATCATATGAGTCTTGCATGATCTGTAGCACAGCTAGTTATAGTTGTAAAATCATAGCATCGTGAGTTTAACATATGAGTCTTGCATGATGTGTAGCATAGCTAAATAGATGTTATATAGTAGCCTTTAATGACTTATCACGTAAATACAGGATTCTTGTGAATTTCGCTATTATTATCCCTTAGCTCTCTATATACTTTCCGCATGCACTACTTAACGGATCGAGAGAGTAGAGTGCCACAATGGGACAATTATACCAGCGTTTTTTCCCTGTTTCCTTACACTCAAGGTTGCGTTTGGCAACAAGCATTTTGGAGCATTTTAGAGCGTTTAGCGTTAAACATTTAGCATTAATATTTAAAAGCGTGTTTGGCAAAAAGCATTTAGCATTTAAGATCCGGTCAAAATGCTCTTTTCTCATATGCTCTTCATATGAGCTTTGAGAATATTGAATTAGCAATTTTGAATGAGATTTACTATAATGCCCTTATCTATTAATTAATGATTATTGTCTATATGTCTATTTACGTCATTTAACCATTTATAATTAGTGTTAATGCTATGCAACCAAACGATTTTATATAACAAACAGCTACTGTGTTTTCTGCTTAGTGCTCCTGCTTTCTACTGCTACCGCAACATTTCTGCAAACATATATGCCTTTTATTACTTGTTTAGTTAAAATGACATTTTAATGTATTTCATCCATTTAACTTAGCTATATGAGCCGCAACATGATGTGTTTCTTCTACCCAATGTGCCGAATCTTCCGTAGTATTTTCTACCACGGGAGATTTAATATTGTTAGCATCGTCAAGAATATCCGGGTCCATAGCCATATGAAAGCTACTCTTGCGATTAATCTATGTAATAGGAAATGCCAAATCCTCAGTTATTTGAACCGGTAATTCAACAATATTGAGTGACAATAGCTTATCACAAATGGAAACAAATCGGTCATCAAATGTCTATTCCTTTCGAGTAACATGAGAATGCTCGCTTATTCCAGATTTTACATGTCTTTTGTCTCATCGGAAAAGCTAAAATATAACCATATTGAAGTCTTGAGTATTCCCATGAATAGTAGATGCCTCAAGACCAAACAAAAACTTACCTTTCCAAACATGATTCTTGAGAAAATGATTTAAACCCATTAGCCGAGCTACATGTCAAATCATAACATAACTTACCCCATTTTTTTAGTTTTGTGTTTTCATATTTATAGAAAAAGGAAGGGAATTTGATTTTCCACAAAACATAAAAAAACGCGTTTATATGATATTGTTTTCTATTCTAAAGAAATATAAGAGGGTTATAAAGAAAACATGGAAAAAAAAATGTGTTTTGTAATTTCACTTGTTAAGTTGAGAAATGCGTGTCTTGTGTTTTATAGAGAATTTGTTGGAAAACACGGATTTGAACGCGATCTCTGTTTTTCTTATTTTCCATAAAACATTTTATGAAAAACAAGAGTGTTTTCCTCTAACTAAACACACCCTAACTAATTCATCCGGTGATTATTTCCGTCTTAGGAAAAACAACAATTACGTAACAATACTAATGAACAAGAAGAACAAAGAAGGAGAGCCCGAACGCTATCATATTTATTGGAAGACATGGTCTCGTTATAATATAGTTACTCGCGGGAGATTTCTGTGATGGTGATATAGCAACAACTTGTTTCAAGTTAATCATTAATTAGTGATAAAGGGTGCGGGGTCAAAATTCGTATGGAAATACTTTGTATTACATTTTCCACGGGGTCTAGATTTTATTACTTAAAACCAGAAGATTGCTTACGACTTTAAGTTGGTGGTGAATAATGTGGGTGGTGGGAGGAAGAGTGGTAGAGGCGTAGGGGGATGATGAACCGGAGGGGTGGTAATGATAGCGGCGATGGTGATGATGTTAAAAAATGAAAAAGTTAAAATGAAAGAATAAGAAGATGAATTACGAATGATTTAAACACCCTTGATGACAAGTCAAATATGTTGCAAACATGTTTCATGATGCATAATGAGTTTTTCATATATAGTTTTAAAAGGCATGTCATGGCGGTGCCAAGGCGTGAAACGTGGTCTCAAAGTTACGAAATACACCAAGGCGTCGGCTCCAGGCGTGACATAAGTTGAGGCATGAAAAAACGTGAAAAGACGAGCAAAAGCACAAAGCGAATGAGTTTTTTTAAAGCGTTTTAGGGATTTATTAATATTTGAGATTTGAGCTTACATTTACTAATATTTTGAATTTGAGTTTGTATCTATTAATGTTTACCGCTTTAAAACATCATGTGATGTCGTCACATCACGTCTCATACTATTTATAACCTTAGGTAGAATATACTAAATGAGATTTTCTATATATTTTGCATATTAAAAATGGTTAAGTCCATAAATAGCCCTTGTACTTTTACAAAATTCCACATATAGGTAACGAACTTACAAAAATACGTTTATCACCTATGAACCCAGTCTATTTGTTCCATTACCACCAATATTGTCCCATTTTGCAATGCGTTACTAGCTATAACCGGCTAAGTTGTACACATCATCATTTTTTAAATACTTTTTTTAATTATCAAATTAAATATCATACCTGCCCTACCCTGACCCACCCCTTAACCAAATACCATTTACCTAAATTCATTTACAATTGTGAACCCTAATTCCTAAAATCTTATAAACCCTAATTCCCCATTTCCTTAACCCAAAATTTAGTTGATATCACGATGATTAAAGGTAAATGTATGTCATTTGTTATTAGTAAAGGTAAAGGTATGTCTTTTTGTAGAGCATTCGTGTAATGTGCAGGTAGATAGGATTACACAGGGTTATGCAAGTAGATGAAAGTAAAGGTAAGGCATTGTTGGCCTTTGTTGATGGGTATAATGCTTTTTATTTACTAAACAGTTTAAAGGGTGCTTGGTTTAGAGAGCTTAGGTAGGTTATGCAATGTATTGATAAGGTTTTGTAATGGATTGATAAACTAGGAGCTTAGGCAGGTAATGGATTGATTAACTAGGAGCTTAGGCAGGTAATTGATTGATAAACTACGTTTTGTAATGCTTAGTTGTTGATATTATCCATCTGCTTAACCCTTTATTCTTTCCAATTTTCAATTATTACCTCATTCTTATTGATTTTATCCATTTTAATCTGCCATTCTTTACTCACTTCAGTAACTTTTGTTGAGCTTTTCACTTTGAAACTTGCCAGTTTCATTCTTATGTTATTGATAATAGTTAGCAGAACATCTTTATGACTTCTCTTCTCATTGCCAAACAACCTTTTATTTCTTTCATTCCATATATAGTACACGTGAAAAATAGATGTTCATGAGAGTATGGGCACTTCTCACATAAAGGACAAGTAACAAGCTTCACAGGATACCATTTCACCAGTCTATCTTGTATAGTTAATTTTTTCAGAATAGTGAGCCAAAGAATAAAGGAGTGTTTGGGAGTACAATGTGAGAACCATATAACCTTGTTCCATGCCACTTTTTTCATCACTATGCTTCCAATCTTTCCACATTTTACTCACTGGATTTTTAACTTGTTTCCCCTCCTTATTTTCCATCCATATTTTACAATTGTATTAGCTTTTGCTATCAACATGTAGAGCAGATACTTACGATTAGAACGGGTATCACATGGGTGTTATGTTGTCATAAATCGCAGTGTAGATGTTTTAATATGGATAAGAAGGTAGCTTACATATATGCAATTGTTCTTAATTTGTTCTTAAAAATCATTTTGATTAGTTCTGACAACATCATCTCTTTAGAAAGCAACAACTTTAAACAAAGCATCAGCTCAGATGATATTGTGTCTAGCAATGGGCCATCAAAAGCATTGCTCAAATGGTACGAAGATGCCACAGACGAGGACACTGAAGAATTCATGTTTTCAAAGTCTGGAGGTAGAAAGGTACAAAGGCCAAAGAATCCAACTCCAACAGTCATTGTCAAAAGCCTTATTCTAATCAAGAATTGTGTGCTTTGGCTAGAAAATATTGAAAATAGTATTGTATTGTGAAAAAATTTGGAGTGAGAAAACCTGGAAGTTTGCAGACAAGGCAAAGAGGAAAAGAAAGGTTTGCGGTGGAAGCTTCATCATTTTTTTTAAATTGATCTAGTAGTAGGTATCTTAAAACAATATTTTAGTAACCTCTTAAGCTAATTTTTGGGTACTCTGACTTGTATCAGCTCATCAAACCTCATGGCATTTTAGTAATGATATTTCTATGTAAATTAATGAAATTTCTAAGTTTAGGCATGTTTGTGTTTTTGTTTTCATTAAAGTTGTATTTTTAGATTCGTTTGCATTTGTGTTTTCATTAAAGGTTTGTCAAACTCATATGGGTCATACATGAAAAAATGTGATATGGGTCATACAAGATAAATGAAAAAACTAATATGGGTCATACATGAAAAAAAGAAACGAAGTGTATATTGGTCATATAGCAATAATACTACTCATGCAGAACAACTCACCATGAAAAAGGGGGAAAAGTAGGCCCAGATAGATGAGGTGGAACCTGATATTCGTTTTTATAACACGTATCAAACAAATAACCCTCAAATATATATAATGTATATAATAATAAATACTTATAATAATACTAAGGCAACGTCTCTTACTATTATGCCTTATTCTTAGGAAAGAATAAAAAGTAATCAACACGGGTATCGTTCTCTTCGGTGAGAGGTGAATGGAAATTTACGGTTATGTCGGGAATCGAGTTTGAATGACATAAAAGATTTGGATTTGATTTCTAATTCTAATAATGCAAATGGAAAGTAAATTAAAGGCACGCTAATTGAACAAAAACACAATTAAAACATTAAGCGCGAAAAACGTAACAACGTTAACGGGAATTTAAAAACGCGACATATAAGCAAATAATTCAAATTTTAACCCTACAAACTCAAATTTAATTTCTAAAAATCCTAATTGACTAAAAATAATTTTCAGAAAAAGAATTATATTTTTTTTATTTTTGTTTTATTTAAAATGAATTAAAAACAATTTTAATCTAAAAAATACATAAAAAATAGTAAAATAAATTATAAAAATCTAAAAAATTCATGAAAAGTACTTTGAACAAATCTAAAGTTAAGAAAAATAAAACGGGAAAATAAGCTAAAAAATATAAGCAGTTATAAAGCAAATAAGCTTAAAACCTAAAAAGACTATAACAATTAAATTGCACAAAGAAAGAAATGAAAAAGACCTCAGGGCAGTTGGTTAAGTGATGTGTGTGTGAGGCGTTGAGTGTAAAAGGGAGAGGTCACAGGATCGACCCCTGTGACCTTTCTTTTTGATAAAACATTTTTTTTATTTTCTTTTTGAAAAAGCTCAAGTTAAGACTAAAATAAACAACTTTACTAAAACAACTTTTGACAACACTTAAAATTAAGCTAAAGAAAAGCTATAAAAATATGACAGATTTGATTGATAAGATTTTAAGAAACTTAAAGCTAAACTGTTTTGAGTTTGAAGACTAAATAAGCTAAAGGCTAAACTAAATAAGCTAAACAGACTTAACCCTAGACCTTATTAGAACTTAAAACTAGAAATGTAAAACC
>BQNB010132032.1:0-18691 GCA_026074375.1 Tanacetum coccineum | reverse complement strand
TTTTATCCTTTTGTGGAATTTGACCTTTTGCCTTGGTCAAGGGCATTCGGTTAGAATCTGTATTATGGTTGCTATATAAGCGTATACTATATCACGAATCACCTGCGCACTAAGAAAACAAAGCACCGTTAGGCTTACCGTGGGATTGTCTCCCACGATTATCCTCCGGCGTGAGAGTAAGTAATCGGTTTAGGGTTTTAGTAGAAAGTTAGGGTTATGAGAGCATACCTTGGATGAGAGCCTAGGTGCCCTTTATATACTCACCAAACCCTAATGGGCTTTGTCCCATTAATTAGGTTAATAACCAAGAGGCCCCACCGTTTATTTTAATAACTAGTGGGCCCCTCTCCTGATTATGACTCGTTCGTAACGGGTGTTATAAATACCTGCGCGCGTGTGCGCTGGTTGGACCTCATGGGCCTAAATCCTTGTCGTGATAGCCCATATGTCATGGGCTTCCCCGTAGGCAGTACCGTTTGGGCCTTGGAAGCCCGTATTGGTGTCGCTATGGCCCATTCGTCATGGGCCCAGGTATAAATAGTATTCGTGGGTCGGGTTCATGACCCGAGGTTGGACTATACGTCATCAAACCTAATTCGATTTTTCCATTCCTTATTCATTTAATCTGGCCTTCGATATGCTATATTGAATGATTTTATATTCGTGTTTTGTCATCTCCATGTATTAGATCGATAGTTTGTTTCAAAGAACTAAGTTGTTGGATTTTCGTTGTTTTAAGGTTTACTCATAATCAAGTTTTTGCGATCTTGTCTTACTGTGATCTCTAATCGTCTGTATTAGGGTTCGAATATATCTAGGGTTTGTAAATTTGATTGCTTATCATTCATGTGGTTCGTCAATTGGTTAAGTGTGATTCGGGATTATACTTGGTTATATTACTACTGGTATATTGTTAGGGTTTGTATGTGTTAGATATGGAGCGTGATTTTTTGAGTCAGAAGGGGAGTGGGGGAGGGAGAGGTGTAAAGGAAAAACAACAAAGATCGGCTAACATCATAGAAAAGGATACGGTCGTGGTATCCTCGTCTGCCGTGGACGAGCCTGTGGATGCTACCGTAAATACTGAGGATGTGAATATGGGACAAACATCGACTAGCCCTACTGTTAACCCAAAACCAAGTACTTCTTATGCTAATTTATTTACTGCTGGACCGAGTAGGAAGGCTATGAATTTTCGCACTTTATTTACTCCAGGGAGAAACGGGGTTGATGTGGTTGTTCCGGTGGAGTCTATTAGAGGTACTAGTACACGGTTGGCTAATACGGTATATGGATTCTTTTTGGGAAAGCGTGTGGCTTACCCCGTTGTTTCTAACTATGTTAGGAACACTTGGGGTAAATATGGATTGGTAAAATCAATGCTTAACTCGTCTATCGGGATATTCTCCTTCCAGTTTAGCTATATGGATGGTTTGAATGCAATGCTTGAAAATGGTCCATGGTTTTTTCGTAATAATCCACTTATTTTGAAAAGTGGAATGCTGATGTAAACTTATTGAAAGAAGATGTGGGTAATGTTTCGGTGTGGGTTAAACTCTATGGTGTCCCTGTGACTGCATTCAGTGAGAATGGTTTGAGTGCCATTGCTACTAAGCTTGGTACTCCTTTGATGCTTAACTCTTATACACCTAATGTGGTGAAGAACATGAAAAAGCCTAGTCAAACTCCTAGAGGTGTTCCGGTTGGTCCTAAAGTAGGATTTAAACAAGTCAAACAAGTGTATCGACATGTTGTTAGAAAGAACAATGTTAATACTAATGGTAATAAGAAGAAAGATGTAGAGCCTATAATAGATGTTAGTAATTCAAACCCATTTGATATGCTAAATTCGGTTGAAAATGATGTTGATTTGGGAACAAGTGGTGGGTCACCAAATCTAACTAGTAGAAAGGCCAATACTAGTGGATTCTTATTGGAGAATGTTGAATCTAGCAGTACTAGTAATACCCTCATGGTTGAAAAAATTGATAAAATAGACTTATTATTAAGGGGAAGGTTACCCTTGTGGACGATGAGGGTAAATCTCTGAAAAAGGTTGATTATTCGGGTGACCATGATAGTGAGGATAAAGTTGCATCAACTGATAACGATATGGAAAATTTTCTAACTTCAAAGAAGGATGGCTATGGTAATAATAGTCTATTGGAACAATGGAAGAAATCTTATATGAATGGTGACTATGATTTCGACCCATACGATGATGATACGTATGAAGGCCAGGATATTCCTAACAGGTTTCAGGATATATGCGATAATTTTGATATCACAGTTCGAGGTCGTAAGAAGAAATAGTTTTTCTTGTTTCTTTTGTAGTCTAGTTACTTTGTGTACCTTCCTTTTAAGGAAGTAGTTTTGCCTATGTAACGGGCGGAGATGTGGGACTCACCCTCATCCTTTATACTTAACTGTATTTTGAAGTAATAAAATTTACCGGGGAAACCCTTTACCCAAAAATAATGATCGACACCACCTATAATACTATTATTAGTGCCACAAATCGACACAACGTTTGAATTTTCAGTAAAAAGCTTATTAGCTTGTATAGCCATAGTATTCTTAAGCACCTCCATTAAATCCTTCAATTGTTTGAGTTCATGCAAGTTCACTTCTTCAATTGGTACTTCCCACCAAAACTGGCTCCGGCTAGTCTTTCTCATTTCGTCTAGATATACTATCGTAGGGGTGAGCATCGGTTCAAAACCAAACCGAACCAAACCAAAAACCGACTTTGAGGAAAACATGAACCGAAGACCAAACCAAAGTGAACCGAGCATATGTTGGCGAATTCCTAAGTTTGATTATGGATTAAGGCGTGTTACAAGATTCAGTAATACAAGTTTGAGTTGAAGTATGATTATGGCTGCTGCGTGGATCAGGTTTCTGGAATACTAGTCGGAGTACGAGTCCAACTTGTCCTAATTGTTTATTTAGGATATTAATAATGTAATCCTAGTTATAGTACAACGCGTCTATGTTAGTCTATAAATACTATGAAGGGTAGGCCATTACATTATACCATATTGAAGTTTTAAGATAGTTTCTTCAATAAAATAAATATGTGTGTTAGGCAGCCATATATGTTCTTATTTTCTAATTGTTGTGTCGAGTACATACATGTTGTGCGTACCTCTGATATACCTCAATTGGTATCAGAGCTTTGTTAATTCATGGAGGATTGTTATCGCCACTAGGGTTATAATCAGCGTGGAATATCATCATAAACTGATCAATTAGTATACACTGGTTGATTAGTATACATTGACTGATTAGTGTACAATGAGTCATTTTAAGTATTGTAAAGTGTGATTAACGTTCAAAGATAAGCAGCTTGTATAACATTGATTTAGGGTTAACAAAACCTTAAAATAAGTCGACTTTAAACTATGTAAAGTGGTGGTTTAAGTCGCTTAAGTCTTGAATCAGTTGGGCTGTTTGACCAGCCTGCATAAACTGATCAGATCTTCAAACGCTCTTGGGGATTTGTAACCACGTGAAAGGGCTTACAAAGATTAGTAGTGGCGATCATCCTATGACCCTCTTGGTTTAGACGTGGAGTGTTAGAGCAACATATTCAACGATTTTGGTTTATAATAAATCCTTAAAACTACAAACGACTTGAAACAAGTGGGGGTTTTAGTCGTGTCTTCCAGCATCAGTTTAAACTGATTTAGGATATCATTTGGTTTAATATCAGTGAGTTAGAAATAGTCTTTGACTTTTGATTGTCTCATATGATAGTTGATTTTTAGTAGGACAATCCGAGAAACTATTGATAATCTTATGCGTACTCAACATGAACCAAGAATAAATCCAAGCCGTGGATTAAAGGGCTGGATTGCTCTCTTTTACAGACATATTCTCGATCAAGAAAAAGATCTAGGATGATGGTGGGAGAAAACTCACAACCACCTATAAAGGATACTACTTTCACCTTTCAATATTTCGATGTTGACGTCAATAAACTATACCATGTGGAGGATGTGTATGGAAGTTCTTCTTGGAATTCAGGGAGTCTGGGATGTGATAGATCTAGGCTTAGCAGATGCCAAGAAGAATAACATAGTCAAAGGTTTATTTTTCAATCAATCCCATAAGATTTGTGATGCGTTATTTATTTTACATAAAATTTGCCATGTTTTAAATTTATAAAACTCGTCTACCGATGTCTACACGCACTAACGGGCAGAGAACCTGGTCGTGTGTAGTGCAGGAGTTGGTAAATCCGAGGTCGCCCCAAGAGCTAAGTTGTATTAGTTTTAATTTGAAATGTCACAGGTTTGAAAAATGGTTTGGAATTTATTTGAAATCTTAACAGAAAATAAATGCTAAAAATAAATGAGATAAAAGTGATCAGGGAGAAAAGCATGTTACCCTAGTTATTTCGTTACTAACGTTATGATGTGTATTTCCTGTGCAATGTCTAAGTATCATTTTATTAGTGGTTCTAATATCAACATAACTAAATTGGCATTCAAGGTCTGTCCTATACTTCCTGCGATCCCGAATTCCCTACAAGTCACAAAGGTAGGGCATCAAAGTTGTAGTGATTAATCCTCAACTATCCTAAAGACCTATCTATAACCTAGATAGATTATAAACCCTCTCTGAAAGAGTTCCTGCTCTTTTTAAGTGTTTAATGCGATAGAGGCGGTAATTTGGTAAATTCCTACACTAGGGATAGATGCCAACCTACCTTAGTACCTTGTTAACCCGATGTTTAACTAGTTCGCCTAATAACAGAACTAACAGGATCTAAACCACCCTAAACACTACCAAAACTCAGGGATCAATGACAGGCTATAAGAATATCTAATAAAGCGATAATTAAACAGACACATTCAACATAACAATAGTAAATTCATAACTAGGCGAGCACTAAAAGTGCTTAGCCGCCCATGGTGAGAACACAACAAGATTAAATAAAAGGAATCATGGATTGAATCGTCATTAGTCTTACATTATGCGTTTATGAACGATTAAATACAAAATTAAGTAAAGTGACTTCTCCCTTAGACTTCTGGTGGATTTCTTCGACCTATGGAAGCTTGGTTCGCCCCTTGATATTGTGGTGGAAGGGTTGATGTCGAATGTGCCAAATGAGGGCTTTATTTATAAGTATCAATTTTGTTATGGCGTAACTGTTAAGTAGGTGTTACGCCATAACCATGCTGACGTGGGCTTCCATTATGGATGCGTAAATTGTGTTATGGCGTAACTAAAGTGTCCATGTTACGCCGTAACTATGACTAGGATAAGTCATCCTTCTTCAACGTGGTATGTTACGGCGTTATGGTTACACCGTAACTATGGTGCTGACTCATTCCTTCTTTAATCTTGGTTATGGCATAACTCTTGCGGGAAGGTTACGCTATAAATAGCCTTGAGCATCTTCATTTGCTTGTGTTCCACGTCTAAATCCTATGTCACTTGTTCCAATGCTTGTATTCTTCCTGTAAACGAAATATAAAGTGATTAAGTAATATTTTCAGGCCTTTAAACAATAATAACAAGCATTTTGATATGGATTTGATACTAAAAAGTATTAACTATTTGATGTTATCAAATATCCCCTTACTTGACTTCTACTTGCCCTCAAGTAGAACTGTTAGAATAATTCATAAAAAGATTTCCCTAATTTAACTCAGAGAAATGAATTTATAATTTACTTATGCTAGAAACATCAAACTCGAACACCTCACGAAAAGGGGATCAAAATCACTCAACTCTCATACTAGTCTAAGTGTTTAATTTTCAGGGTGATCACTCAATTGCACTGTCGTAGCATGTATTATATCATAAGCTTGGAAAGTACACAAATCTGCACCAATTAGAATTAAGGTATAAACAGCTCTTAAAGGCAACATGGGTGACTAGTGCGCCAGATTCACATATCCGGTTTTTTAGATTTTAGCTATCATTTGTTATTTTAATTGTTGCAAATGTGTATTTGTTATCGTCAAAATATAAAGGAGATCTTAGTCAATGTTGCCCCAACAGAATTGATGAGTGTAACGAAAGCCTTCATCCGATGAGAGAAAGCAGCCGCTAGCCAATCCAAAAACAGAGGACAACGTTGGAACTAACAAGATTCCAATAATCCCCACCAAGAGTCTAACTTTGAGCGATGAGATGATTTTAAGTGGTGTCAAAGGGATCGAAAGCATGATCGGTTTACACCACTTATAAAATCCCCAAGGAAATACTGGCAGTGGAGTCTATAAAAGGAACGTTCGTTTCTTCTCCCATGAGAGGAGCGCCGAAATCGAGAAACAAGAACAAGTTTTGCGACTTCCATGGAGATAAGGGGCACAATACAGATGATTGTATACACCTCAGAAGACAAATTGAAGAAGTTGTGCGGGCTAGCTAGCACACCTAGTGAAACAAATTAAGAAGGGTAACGCTAAGGCAAGTACAAGCAAAGAAGTGAAGAAGCCCGATCAAGCTCCTAAGGATAAGGGAGACGATATCTTTATGGTCCACTCCTGGGGAAGGAATGTCCGCACCGGGACAGGAATGAATCCCCCTCCCCGGATGGACATCTCTTTTTCCCCACTTACAAATGTAAACCTTGAAAACTATCTAATAATCATTTGCGCTGAGATAGGAGGGCACGACGTCCCTAAGATGTATGTGGATGGTGGCAGCACTTCAAAGATCCTATACGGGCATTGTTTTCTAAGGCTAAGACTAGAAGTGATCATATGCGCTGAGATAGTAAGGTTTTTGCTAAATTAAAAAGGGGTTATTTCATATGGGATGGGTTCTAGAGAAAACCTTATATTCGTAGAAAACCTAGAAAACAAAACTACAGGGTAGATTTTGCAAATATGCCAAACTTTATGGTGAATAATAAAAAAAACAAATAAATGGCCGGAACTCCTAACAACAACACAGACTGTTCTTACTTTTGATTCAACCACACTCCGATCATTTAATCCACCCACACACCTTCATTTTATTAATTTCGATTCCCTAAAACCCATCAAAATCAGATCCAAATATTCAGATTATTGATCAAACCAATCTAAATCATATCCAAATCAGTGGGAATTCACTGATTTTGCATTTTGATCATCAGACCAATGACGAAAAGAAATTGATGAATCATAATCTTGTAATCTGATCAACATCTATTGACTTATACATTTCTTATATGATCCGATCAACAAGTTACAGAAATAAACCTGTATTTGGAAGAGTCAAGCATCTGAAAATGAAGAAAAAACAAGATTTAACTTGTAAGTTCAGTAAGTTTGCTAATTGATAAAATTTAAATGAATGACTTGATGATTTTTTAGGTTTTGTTCAAAGTGTATCATCATATCATCATATTTTTTTTACCAAATATGGAACAATTTTGACAAAAAAGAGCGTAAAAACGTGTTTATTAAAATTGCACACCATGTGTTTGATAAAATGTTTGAATGACATTTTATAATTGCGATGCACTAATTTGGATGTATAAATCACATGTTAGAGCATAAGGTTACAGATTACTGAAAATGATCAAACCAAACCCATCAATAACTCAGCTTTTCATGTATTGTTAGAAATTAGAATACGTTGCTATATCTAGACCGCTGGAGTATATAAACATCAAGTTTGTAATAGTGACTGCAATGAAATCGACACCCTTTAAGGTCTTTGATTTGGTCACTAACTAAAACATAATCTTGTGTACTTTTACTCCTGTAAGACTGATGACAACAAGGACACATGAATTTGCTAACATCAATAAAAGATTCACCGCACAACAGATTCACCATTTCACCTTGCTGGTATTTAGTGAGTTGCTAGTATTCGCAAATTCACCTTGATGGTATTTTCCATTTCTTTTGGTATTCACATATTCAACTTGTTGGTATTCACAGACTCACCTTGCTGGTATTCACAGATTCATTGTTTAGTGCATCCGTTTCTATATTTTAGTGCATCCGTTTGTATATATTTAGTGCATTCGTATGTATATTTTAGTGTATCCGTTTGAGGTAATTGGGTATTATACTAGATCTGTTAGTTTTGATTATGTGTTGTTTGTATAGCTTGTGATATATGTTACATCATTCCTTTTAATTGTTGTTTGTAATTTGCTATACAGATGCGCAAAAGGTCCGCTCAAAAGGATTTGGAGGTGCATCAAACTGTAAACGCAGTAGTTGAAATTGTATTTGGTGCTGAAAGCTCATCATTTCATGGTATGAATTAGAACTTATTAGCAATTTTTTCTAAAGAAAATTACAAGAACCTCTGTTATAAAAATAGGGCATCTATGTTATAAAAATATGGCATCTGTGTTATAAAAAAGGGCACCTGTGTTATAAAAATGGGGCATCTTGCAATAATTTTTATGAGATGATCATTACTTCTGCATATGTTTATGAAAGCTACAAATTTTGTATGTAACGTTAAAATGTGGGATATTTTTTGAAAACTTATGCAGATTTGGAAAAAGTTAAATTGGCGATTTTAGGTGGTTTGCCTGATATGGGGCCAATTATCCTTCTTATTTGTATTTGCCATTATTGCATTCTTCTGTTTTGATAAATGAGCGCTTGGGATTGCTTTTCAAAACTGTTGATCTGAATATGCAGACAAAAGTGCAAGCGCGTATTCTTTTGTTCTATCTTAACGTGTTTGTGTTTTATTAGACAATGCTAAGTGGTGTATCCTGGAGGCTTCACAGAAAATAAACAGGTTTAAACAAAGATATATAGTTATCCATTAACTTTACTGTATTTAAATACTATCCATTCGACTAACTTTTGTATGCGTATTTAGAAAGGCAGAAGAAGAAAAACGGCTTTTTGCGCCCGCAACATCGATGATGGTTAGTAGCGTATCCTTTTTGAAGAATTTAATTTTTTATAATATTTTTTTCTCTGTCAAAAGGGCATGTTTGGCTGTTGTTTTGATGTCAAAAGGTTGTTTGGCTGCTGTTTTTTATGTCAAAACAAGCCTGTTTGGTTGGATTTTTGTTGTCAAAACGTGCTATTTAGTTGGGGTTTTAATAGTAAAAAAAATCTAACATATTACAACAAATTATAGTGCATATAGAATCTAACAAAAAATTATAGTGCCCTAATCTTTGTTATGATTAGGGATGGGTTCTAGAGATTTTTTGTGTTGTAATATGTTAGATTCTATATGCACTAACACAACACGAGAATGTAATATGTTATATTTTTTGTGTAGTGTTGTGTTAGGGCACCTGTTTGGTTAATTTATAGTATCAGGATATAGATTAAAAGCTATGTTTTATAGATTTAATGAATTTGTTATATTATAGTATCGCGATATAGTGTACATCATCTGTTTGAAAATGTTTAAGGCATTTGCTTGGTTAATTATATGCTTGGTTAGTGTTTATGATTAAATGTATTGCTAAATCGTTGTACATGTTAGGGCATCAGAACTCAGTGATTTATGTGTTATATGCATCTGTTTGAAATGATTTAGGGCATCTGTTTGGTTAAATTTAAGGTATCTGTTTGTTTAGTTTAAGTAATTTATTTGTTTAGTTTAAGGCATCTGTTTGTTGATGTTATGATTTCGTTTACATCATTCGGTAGAAGTATTTGGCATTTAAGTGTATGACAGGTCATGCGTAGAGCGCTTTAAGTGTCGAAACGTGAATGTATGCGTATGTTGTACACCTGATGCGTATGAACCAACTTTTATATGGTCTTAATATTTGATTGTTCAATGAAAGTAGCATCTATATGAGAATGTACACCTAATGCGTATGCATGCAATGTTAATGCATATGTTTGTTTAGTATAAGGCATGTGCTTGTTTAGTTTAAGTCATATGTGGGAATACATTAAGGCATCTGTTTGTTTATTTTAAGGCATATGTGTGAATATCTTAAGGCATATATGATCAATTAAAAGCATTTGTTTGTTAAATTTAAGGCATCTGCTTGTTAAATTTAAGGCATCTGTTTGTTCGGTTTAATGCATGTGTTTGTTTAGTATAAGGCATGTGCTTGTTTAGTTTAAGTCATATGTGGGAATACATTGAGGCATTTGTTTGTTTACTTTAAGGCATCTGTGTGAATATCTTAACGCATATGTGATAATTAAAATCAATTGTTTGTTAAATTTAAGGCATATGTTTGTTAAATGTAAGGCATATGTTTGTTTAAATTAATGCATATGTCTTTTTAGTACAAGACATGTGCTTGTTTATTTAAGTCATATATGGGAATACATTAGGGAATCTGTTTGTTAAATTTAAGGCATCTATTTGTTAAATTTAAGGCATCTGTTTGTTAAATTTACAGCATCTGTTTGTTTAGTATAATGCATATGTTTGTTTAATTACATGGAGGATACCACTAATGTGCATATGATATATTTATGCAAAAGTTTATGACACTAAGGAAAGTTGGTGATGCAAGTCACAAGGTACGTAAAGCAATCAAACTCCAAATGCAAGACACGAAGGAAAGTTGGTTATGAGCCAATTCACATTATTCATCTTCAACTTTCTCAATATAGGGTGTTGCTGAGCATTATAATGGTATAGGTACATTTTTGATCTTGAAGACTAAAGAAGAGTATACTGACCGTATGATGATGACCTTCTTTGTATTTTCGCCTACAAAGGTTTTTGTCACTGTTGCTAAGCATTATAATGCCACCCGTTCTATCCACCAACTCGTGGAAAATGCTGTCATATATTTAATTAGGGCATTTGTTTGTTAGGGCATTTGTTTGTTTAATTAGTTAGGGCATTTGTTTGTTTAAGTTAGGGCATCTGTTTTTTTTATATGACATGCTGCACTTTTTGTCGTTAATTGTTTCAAACTGATTTCAAATGATGGATTTTGGTAGGAAAACTTTGGCTACTATTGTCATTTCAATTAAGCGCTTTTAAAATTATTTATTTAATTACACATCAATATACGTTTGAGGTACTTGTTTAGCACATCCGTTTATATATTTTAGTGCATCTGTTTGAATTTTTAGTGCATTCAACTAATAACGCACCCTCGTTACTAATGAATCATATTCTGATATGAACAATAGTGTGATAATTGGCGTAAAGCCTCCAAACTAAACCAGCCAATAATTTGACTATTGTTCATTTTAAAGCATATTGAAATCAAAACACTATAGGTGATAAATCAAAATCTAAACTGCAAATGAAATAGTTCAAATTCAAGTTATGCCCTAAGAAAATATCATGAAAAATATAAAGGTGAAAAATCAAAATCTAATACAACTGTGATGCACATTGTTTATAGTTATAATGCATCATTTGGTGCATTTGTTTTGTTTATACTAAGTGCATCAGTTTGTGTAAAAAATAGTGCATCCGTTTGTTTATAAATAGTGCATCTGTTTGGACTGGCAGGTGTAGAATGTGGTTGTGTCGCCGGTGTAGAAGCAGTTGCATGTTTAGACGATGTTTGGAATCTTGATAATTTACTTGATGTCGACCCGATAGATCCTGCAACAATAATGACTCAAGAGTAAGATGACCAAGAAGATTACAAAGTTTATACTTCATATACTCAATAGAAAAAAAGAGGTGGCCAGTTCTACCATTTACCAATTATCATACTATTTAGTATCCAGTTCACCATTTGACAGTAAAATAGGTTCAATTTTAAAACTTGAATTAAAACTAGAAAGGAGCCGTACAAAAGTGGTTAAAGTGTACTAAAAATCATAAAGCTTCCAAATTATAACAACCTAAGAATTTTCATCAACCTATTTGACTATGATCACAATTATACGGGGAAATTTTTTGCTTTATTACATTACTTGCATTGTCAATATCTCAGTATGTCATGTAACTTACATAACTAAAGTAGACAAGCTCATGCAACCTATCTATGGAAATCCTGTCTTCATATATGTCAAGCAAACATTATAACATGTCAAGTCAATATCATCATATCCTTATTACAAAGTATATTATTCCTATAATGTACCATTCGCAACGTTATATCAAAACGGGCTTTAAACCATTATCGTATACCTCTAAACCCTAAAATTCATGAAAGGTTAATATCTAAAGTGAATGTACAAGCTACTAAAGCATATATACAAGTAGCGGAGAATTCGGAGGAGCAGCATATATACAAGTAACATAACATCTCAATGAATATAATACCCCCTCCAAGCCAAAATACAAAACTACTAAACCTTAAAATACTCAAAATGACAATTAATGGGAAGACTAGGAGGCAGCAATAAGGGAATATGCCGAAACTAGGTGAGCGCTGTGTTGGGTGGACCGAGCGCATTTCCTAAAAATCTTGTAGCAGCAGGGAGCGGCATGGCCTAGCCTCCGATGACTACACAACTTAAAACACTTCGGAAGCATATTGGCGTAAAGCCCCTCAAAGGCTACCGTAAGGGAATCGCCAACATGCAACGAAGACCGCTCTAGACGGAGCCTCTAAGTCCCCACAAGAGCCCAGAGCCTCTGGATAAGCAACGAGGCTTCGATACAAAGAGATAAGACAGAATATCTTGTGGACCCAACAAGGACAAACGGTTGTCCTTTATTTCCGCTCGTGCATAACCGCTGCATATAGGCACGATCTCGGAGCCTAGCCAGACGACCTCTCATTGGCTCACGAGATCATGCTCCGCTCCAGCCAACCAGAATCAGATTCGTAGGAAAGACTAGATCATTCCTAGGGCCTAGGGTAACCTATAGATAGCACCATCATTTATCCAAAACAGGTAAGTTCTTACTTACCACATACTCTCTCTCTCTCTAAAAAACACATACTACTTCCATGATTGCTGATTCTTACGCCGGATCCGGTTCGTAGGGTCTCCCCCTACGCTCCGTGCTAACCCAAGTGATTTGTTCTTTGTCTTATTGCAGATTACCACACACCACAAAGAATCCTAGCTTGTCTCCCGTATGATAAGCTCTGATCAAGGAAGTGCAAACTATTGTACGATCAGTGGCACACCCAGTGGGACCCGATGAATACTTAATTAGTATGGCTCACTTTTTTACCCCGTTTTACAACCGATACTTCCGACAATTCAAAATCATGGAAGTAGAAACCAATGCAACAACTTCGTCACCCTCCTTGTTAGCCTTAATTATATTAAGTCAAACAAAAATGTTATCGGTCTTAGAAAGTCAAAATAGGTCTTGTATTGTAATAGGCTAGTCGGGTTCAACGGGCTTGGATTGTAATCTAATATTGTCTGTTTCGGGCTCAAAGCCCAAGTTAAACCAAGCCCGACCCGTTTAGAAAGCCCAAGTGCCAAGCTAGCAAGGTATGGGTATAAATATCCCTTCACCACACTTGGTGAAGGGTGTTGGTTACATTTTCTCTCTTTTGTAACTCACCATTCTCTCTAATCTAGTTGTTTCTCTCTCTACTTTCTCTCTCTAAGATTTCTTCTTATTTTCTAGCATATTGGTAAAGATTAGTGTTGTGTAATGGATTAAACTAGTGGGATAACATGTGGTATCACTCGCCAAGGGGTGTGTAGTGTTTGTTTTGTGTGAAATTCGTGGGTTAGTTGGTTATATTTTTTTTGGTTCGAAAAAAGCAAGAAAAAAATCAACTTTGATCTTTGTTTCGTGGTTAAAAGTGTTAAAGACTTGTACTTTTGGGCTTAGATCAATTCCTTGCATCATTACTAGGTGGTTTTAACATCATTTCGTAGCTTACAAGAAAGTTTGAAGATTTTTTCTTGGCTGCGTTTTGCCTATCTGAAGGGGTGTTCGTCGTTGCGTTTTGATCAGACTCGTTGCGTTTTGATAATATTCGTTGCGTTTTGATCAGACTCGTTGCGTTTTGATCAGACTCGTTGCGTTTTGATAATATTCGTTGCGTTTTGATTATTATCCAACCGAGAGCTTCTCCGCATGATGTGTCCTAACCAGATCACATAAGTTTCCTTAGCCTCCTTGCATGAATTCAAGTATAAATAGAAGCATAAACCTTCACTTCATTCTCATCCCCCACTCTCTTATCTCATACCCATTATAGGTAGCAATCCTTTGCTCCACTAAGTGCTAAGAAGATCTAAGAACAAGAAACAAGTGAAGCTTTGAAGATTTGAAGCCCCGGGAACAAGATACAAGGCGTACAAGTGGAAATACTATCCGAAACGACCCATTTCCACCATTTTTGCTCCTTGAAGCTCAAACCCAGGTTCTAGATATCTACTACACTAATTACTTTTTCACACTCCTTAAAATGTTCAATGATCCTAAATATACTCTTTTTTAAAGTTCATAACTCAATTCATGCTCAATTTCCATTTTGATCCAAAACCGTACACCCGAAACCCTAATTTCGCGTTTTTCTTAAAACTAAATGTTATAATGATTAAATATTGTTATAATCTATCCTAGCATGCTTAACTAATATTAAAATAACCACTTTATTGATTAATGAAGGAATTTGAACTTAAAACCTACGCGTTTACGTTTTGAAACCCTAATTTTTGAGCGGGTGGGGGGGGGGGCCCCCGATTTGCTTCTACTTAACGAATCCATGTATACTATAACTTTCATTGCAGGTTAAACCTTCATATGTTAAGTTTTCATTATAACGTTATACATATCTTTTAAAATGTTAAAATGAAGCCTTCATGGTGAATTTGTGACATGTTTTTGAAATTATAATCCATTCAAGGGTATTTTATCGTAACGAGAAGCTGAAATTATAACGTAGAAAGGCTGATATGTCAATTATCAAAGTTATAACTAATAGGGTATAAATATGTCACTTTTCAAAGTGGAAATGGTTTACTTGGTAATCTTTTAAAGTTTGAAGGACCCAAGTCGTAAAGTGCAAAACTCCTAGAGTAAATTCTACATGTTCTGAGATCGTGTCAAGTGTTGGCGTCAGGAGAGGTAAGTACCATTGTATGTAAAGAAGGTGAGGAAAATCAATGGGGGGGTGTTGGATTGTGTTTGATGAGGACGCTATTTACAAGTTGACAGGTGGAAGGGACTTTAATTAAGCGCGGGTCTCGAGCTTAACAATTCCAGATATTGATGAAAATAAACGCTTAAAACCGATATATATCGGGGATATCTCCATGAGTGCGTGCTAGGTGGGGGCTGGTGCATTAGGTGAGGGTGGGGATGGGGTCATCGTTGGGAGAGGGGTGTGGGACTTCGGGAGGTGTTTGGGGGTGAAGATGTTTGTTGGTTTAAGATTTAAAGTGCCATAGCTCTCAAACGTTTTACTAAATGGACTTCTTATTATGATGGATCGAACGTGTATACAGATAAGTTCCAAACTTTCCAATCAAACTCATAACAATATTAGACTCTCTGAACCAAAGTTCTAGAGTACAATCTACCCGTCACTCAACATATTTACTTCAGTTGCGTGGACGAGGCGCTGTTTACTATCATTTTTACTATATCAACCTTCCCCCGGTTAAGATTGTGATAAGGTCGTCAGCTTTCATTTTAGAATATTTATTACATCTACCCTATAAGGTGGAGCGTGTAGAGTCATAACCATCGCCTTTACATATATTTACATGTTTTATAAACCCGCGAGGGGGATACATGCTTGTTACAAACTCTTTGCATATTCGTTTATCTTATAACAATGTGATTACTTTTCAAAGACTTATACATGCTATAAATTATGAATACAAGTGTTTTTGCAAGCTATATGCTAATCTGATATACCATTATCACTAATGTCTAAGTTACTTTATGCTAAAAGTCCCTCATTATCATGGACCATTAATCACTTTTCGGTGTGAACGCTAAATATTGTGGATATGATCAATCGGGAAAGACGAATCCTGTTTGTGATACCGGATCACGGTTAACCAAACACACTATATTTAAATTACATAGGGCTATTATATATCACATCATTTTGGGTATATATATATATATATATATATATATATATATATCACATCATTTTTGGGTATATATATTCACTAGTCAGTTTGTGTGCCATGAGACCAGACTAAACCAGACCAGACAAGACAAGACCAAACAGGGCAATAACGGGATAATACACTGTTACTATGATAATTGTATTCGTTGCAATTATTATTAATAATGGGTGTACAATAACAATATCATTTTCAAAATAATTGGTGTTTTATACGATTATCATCGACATAAGGACTTGTATTCAAACGAGATTATCAAGACCTATGAATTGTTCACTCAACCTTTGGTAGTGACCCTTTTCTAGCATGTTTATCTCAGGTCATTGATAGTGCGCGCGTGTTGCGGTACGGAGTGGTGCATGGACTCGAAAGGTGCTGAACTTGTTAACATTCAAACATGATATTTAGATAGTTGGACCTGTATTTGTAAAAACTCCTGATTATGGAACTTAATGAATAACTAAATTTTTTTCCGAACAAGCGTCTTCTTTTTAAAGTATGTTTTTTCTATGTATTTATGAAGGGAGGGTAGGGTTAGTATCCCATGAAGTAATACCCCAGATTATCTTCCGCTGCTATATTGTAAAAATAGAGGTGTTACAGGTGGCCAGTTCTACCATTTACCAATTATCATACTATTTAGTATTCAGTTCACCATTTGACAGTAAAATAGGTTCAATTTTAAAACTTGAATTAAAACTAGAAAGAAGCCGTACAAAAGTGGTTAAAGTGTACTAAAAATCATAAAGCTTCCAAATACTTTGTTATTTAGATATGCAATCGCGTTGAACACGATTAAAATTTTTTCAAACAAAGAACTTAAATAAGATAGGGAGGAGGCGTACCTACCCGTAATTTTTTCCATTTATCCAAGAAAATCCTCAAACATTATATCACTGGTCCTAGCCTCACTAGATACTCTCGAATATAGAGCCCATATCAAGGATAAGTTTACAAATCCTCTCACGTACAGAACCAATAGATTAGTACGGCTACCATATGCATGGTAATATGTCCTCATGTAGTTCCCTGATAGCCTGAACCTTTTGTATTCATGGGACTCAACTGGTAATTTTGTGCAAATAATACCTGTAAGTATTTACTTACAAATAGATCTTGTGTAACAGGAGTCAACAACAACAAAACCATAATTTGTACAACTAATACAAACAAAAACAAGGAATTGACTGGGAATTACAACTTTTACTACACGGCTACACCATTCTACTAATTAATCGCAAAAGCAAACACATCTGATGATCAAAACCAAACTGAACTGAAAAACAATGCATCAGTTTGTGTAAAAACAGTGCATCTGTTTAGTACTTATGATTATAACCGAACTGAAAAATGGACTGAAAAACAGAAACCACCAAGACGGCACACTTAACATGTAACTATATAAATTAAAACAAAACTTGGCCACCTCATGGCTAGAAAACATGCATGTCTTTATTACATAAAAACATCAAACAAACATTGGTTTTAAGCAATTATAAGTATTACAATCTCAGATGTCCAAACATCCGTAAATACGGCAATTACACACAAAAGGGAAACATGATAAAAAAAATGATGCAACTTTAGTGCATCTGTTTGATGAACTTTAGTGCATCTGTTTGAAGCACTTTAGTACACCCGCTTAGGCAGTTGGTGTAACATGCGAAATATGAGATACAAGTTCAAATTCAAGTTAGGCCTTAAGAAACTAACATGAAAGTCTATAGGTGACAAATCAAAATCTAAGCTGCAATTGAAATAGTTCAAAAGTATAACGTCAATTATAACACTATTAACCTTTTTAGGATACTTAATGATTTTTCTAAATCTACCAAATGGCTTTTTGGTACTTATATCCATTGGCCTAAAAAGATAACCATAGTCGACCATTAACAACTTTATAGTAAAATTAGTGTAACTAAAGCCTATTCATAAAAATTACGGCATCACAATGTAAAATTTGTGCATCACAGTTATAAAAAGAGCAGATGTTAAAGAGTTAAGCTTGTGAACACCTTGAGACAATATACATCCAATCTTTATCTTGTATATGGATTACCATTTCTGCAAGTTAAAGTCCATGTTTCCACAACATCAGAATATCAATAGTACAAAGATAAAGATATAACAATGAAGGTTTAATAATGTTTTTCTCATCTCTTTTTTTATTTGTTCATAAAATGTAGCATTAAAATGATTTACATCTCCCAACACATATATTAATCATATTACTTCATGTATTAAAGTATCAGCATGCACACAAAGATCATTAGCTTATGAATACACAATACCATGTAAACCAGTAAGGTTTGTAGGAACAACCAAAAACTTGTAATTAAAGTGGCATCATACGATATGTAGCACTAACTCATGTAAAACCAATTACAGCTTACAATATGCTATATATCAAAAGGAAAACTTCGAATCATGTTGTCCTCTTGTCATTGCCATCACCTCGTTTCAATGTTCATGTAAATTGAAATTTACGTGAAAGTTGCTTATGTTCCTTTTAAAACATTTCAAATAGTAGACGTCACATAACAGAATTTTACCCTTGTTTGTTGGCATTTATTTTAAATTGTGTTGATATGATAAAGACAATGGTTACTTCAATACTTTATATGATACAAGCATTCTATATACAGAGCAAAAGATTGGTAACCAATAACCTAAAGTCTATTAATTGTTTGTAGGTTGATATTGTCGCAATACAATAATGATGAATAGGAAAAATGATCTCCGCAATTGAAATTTATAATTAATATGACACAAAGGGAATACCTTCTCATTGAGAAAGTGTG
>BQNB010132031.1:0-12748 GCA_026074375.1 Tanacetum coccineum | reverse complement strand
TATCTAAGCCCATATATAAGCAACTTTAGAACTTGGAACCCAAATTACTGTGGTTGTTTAAGTAAGTTTTTTCTTCATATTTTTCGAATTGCTAAAAGACGGTAAACAAATGACGCCGTTTAAGGGTGTAATCAATATGTTATTGGCCACCAACAACGACGTCGTTTGAGGTTTGGTTTCGACCGTTTAATACCGGAATCGTATCAAATAGCACAGTCCTTTGTAGATATAATTTGGATAATAATTTCTTGGCTATGATGATTCGGTTATCTCGCCAATCGCGATTCTGGCGCCCAAAAAAATGGAGGGCATAAAATGCAACCCTATTTTTGCAGACATTATGATGTACCGGTAGGTCATAGTTTTGGTGTGCCAAACACAGGCTGTATTTTTCACCCAACATAATATCTGAGCCAAAATGCAAATAAACAATATTGAATTAAACGACCATGTTAAAGGGCAGACGTTTTTGGCATTTCCAAAATGACGAAGTTTTAGGCCAGTGTTGACTGGTTTGAGACAGAGCTGGACCAAATGACGCCGTTTAAGGGTGTAACGATGCTATTTAGGAATGACTTATACCGTTTAATATTTTGCCTCAGCCAAACGACATCGTTTTGGTGTGTTGTGTGACTACTGTTTGGGGATCAACTATGATGTTTGAGATTATCCTTATGTTTTAATTTATCATTTCTGGTGGTGGTGGTTTGTAGATTCAGTTTAGATAGGATTGGGTTGTCCATGATGATTCAGTTACCCGAAAAGTCATGATTTTCGCTTGGAAAAAGACGAGTGGCATAAATTGCTGTGTGTTTTGAACCCAATATGATATCTGGGCCGAGACACACATATTTTTACAAACTAAGCCCTTAAACGCTGTCGTTCGCTTTGTTGATGTAACTTTGTAGCTTCAAAAGTAATTGTGTATACTTCATTTTATGAATACAAATATATGGGTGTTGAGTTTTTGATGGAAGTAATTAGTTATTAATATAATTTCCTATTTATTTTTTATTAGTTTGGGAACAATAACAATCATATCAGTTCAGCATTTTAGAAGTATCTTGATGCACGCGATTAATTAATTTTAAGCTATAATGTGCATTAGGTGAACATTATATCAAGGACTCTAAATGCTTTTTAAGAATTAGTTTCCGGGGCTATTATTTTTTGTTGCATAGTCGTGTTTGGTTTGTGCATGTTTTTGGAATAATCTCGAAAATAACCTTAAATAGGTTATGTTATTTAGATTGGATGGCTTTTCAGGTAGGTACTTTAAAAATTTTGCAAAATTGGCGGAACAATTTAATGTTTAGTTGGTTGAATTGATTTGTATTAATTTAAAAAATTTTACGAATTAGTGTTTTATATTCAAAAAATATTTCTTGATTCGTATAAGGGCGATGATGATTTGGATTATGTGGGTTTCTCTAAGCTATAAAAATCTGATGTCATATAATGTTTATAACTTACCACCACTATGATTTGGAAAACCACCGGACCATTGGATATTGTTAATGTTTTGGCTGAAAAGGGTTCATGAATGCCGGAATTTCCATAAGTGGGTGCGATTACTTGTATTTTGTGTGGCACTGTTTTGTTTTGGGGGGTTTGACCCGTTTTTTGTAGTTGCGGAAATGGGGATTTATGGCTTGGAACACAATTATTGCGATCGCATTTTGAATCGCCTTTAGGCAATATCGGCAAAGGCCTTTACTATAGGAAAAACAATCCAGCAAAAAGTCTTTGCAACCTTTTTTCAACTCCTACAAAAAAACAAACAATTTTTATCCCAACGGGGGATCTTTTTCCCACGGGGAAAAAAAACAATTCTCGTTGTGAAGATTTTCCCCGGGGATTACCACAAATTTACACTCCCGAATTTGTGTAAATTGTTTGATCCAGTTTTTCGGTTGTGAAATTTTCCGTTGCTCGAACTCCGTTGGCCAATAACATTTTTCCCCACAGATTTCCCACTTAATTCTTGTTTGATTCGAAACATCCGTGGGGGAAAATTTGTTTGTGTGGCAAATTTCCACACATTTTATTTTGAGCCACGGCTTACTGGTATTTCCACAGATTTCCCACCTAGATTTTTTTGGGGAACGCCTCAACTCACGTCACGCCTAGAGTCGACACCTTGGTCTATTTCGTAACGTAAACATCGCGCCTCGCGCCTTAGCTCTGTCATGGCACGCCTTTTAGAACCCTGCTAATAAGTGAACAACGCTTAAGTCATCTTCAATACCATTATTGAAAGACCTGCACTACTACAAAAACAGCTTTTACCCACGGAAAAAATCTCGTGTAAAATTTTCCACGGAATACCCACAAATTACCCACCGAATTGGTGACAAAATTTCAGTAGGAAATATGTGGCAAATTTCCCACGGATTTTCCACCATTTACACACTAAAGTGTTGACCAAGTTTTCGTGTGAAATCCGTGGCAAATTTCCCACAGATTTTCCACTATTCTTGTTGATTCGACATCCGTGGGAAAATTCTAGCAAATTTCACACATATTTGCCACGGCTACAGTTATGTGGCAAATTTTATCTACATTAATCATGGATTTCACACGGTATTATCTAATAAAGCAACTATTAGATAATAATGTTTTGTATGTAAGTATACGAACTTGTATACGCCAGAACGTGTAACCATATCGTAAAAGTAAAAGAAAATGATTATGTCCGTAGGAAGGTCGTGGGTAATTTCCCACAGATTACCCACCAAGTTGATAAATCCATGGGAAATACGTGTGTAAATACCCACAGATTTCCCACAAAAATATCGTCTTTACGTTTCTGCCTACTTACACATTCCCACGTTACTTAGTATGCCTATATATGTGTTTTTAGTTTCATATTATATGTGTTTCTTTATTAACGTAACTATTCATGTGAGTATCGCAAGTATACGTGTTGGTTTAGGTATAACCTTTTGTGTAACAAATCATTACGTATGTATGAATATCTACACGTGTGTGTTCCACATGTCCGTTTATGACATTCATTGTATCGATAGATGTTTTGTATGTAAGTATACGAACTTGTATACGCCTGAACGTGTAACCATATCGTAAAAGTAAAAGAAAACGATTATGTCCGTGGGAAAGTCGTGGGTAATTTCCCACAGATTACCCACCAAGTTGATAAATCCGTGGGAAATACGTGTGTAAATACCCACAGATTTCCCACAAAAATATCGTCTTTACGTTTCTGCCTACTTACACATTCCCACGTTACTTAGTATGCCTATATATGTGTTTTTAGTTTCATATTATATGTGTTTGTTTATTAACGTAACTATTCATGTGAGTATCGCAAGTGTACGTGTTGGTTTAGGTATAACCTTTTGTGTAACAAATCATTACGTATGTATGAATATCTACACGTGTGTGTTCCACATGTCCGTTTATGACATTCATTGTATCGATAGATGTTTTGTATGTAAGTATACGAACTTGTATACGCCTGAACGTGTAACCATATCGTAAAAGTAAAAGAAAACGATTATGTCCGTGGGAAAGTCGTGGGTAATTTCCCACAGATTACCCACCAAGTTGATAAATCCGTGGGAAATACGTGTGTAAATACCCACAGATTTCCCACAAAAATATCGTCTTTACGTTTCTGCCTACTTACACATTCCCACGTTACTTAGTATGCCTATATATGTGTTTTTAGTTTCATATTATATGTGTTTGTTTATTAACGTAACTATTCATGTGAGTATCGCAAGTGTACGTGTTGGTTTAGGTATAACCTTTTGTGTAACAAATCATTACGTATGTATGAATATCTACACGTGTGTGTTCCACATGTCCGTTTATGACATTCATTGTATCGATAGATGTTTTGTATGTAAGTATACGAACTTGTATACGCCTGAACGTGTAACCATATCGTAAAAGTAAAAGAAAACGATTATGTCCGTGGGAAAGTCGTGGGTAATTTCCCACAGATTACCCACCAAGTTGATAAATCCGTGGGAAATACGTGTGTAAATACCCACAGATTTCCCACAAAAATATCGTCTTTACGTTTCTGCCTACTTACACATTCCCACGTTACTTAGTATGCCTATATATGTGTTTTTAGTTTCATATTATATGTGTTTGTTTATTAACGTAACTATTCATGTGAGTATCGCAAGTTGTATCTCACTTCACCGACCCTATAAATTGTTTTTACAAACTCCATGTATTCCTCAAATGTACAAGTACACAACTTTCTTTACATATCTATTCCTACTTCTCTTAATCACTTGTCTACCTCTCACTACCAACAAGTGATTTCATTTTTCCACACCCATTCTAAAAAAACTTTCTTCCTTAACTTCCATAATAACATTTGCCCATACTTTCTTTCTTATCGCAATGTGATTATTAACCCAAATCAATCCTTTAATTTCATCATTTTCCTTATCTTCTTCATCTTCATAAGCCTTCACCAAATAAACCCTAAACCTTATCTTCAACATGCCAACTCATATTCTCTTACACAATGTACCTTCATTGTACTTTTTGTACCTTATGTTCCCTACATTCCCAACTAATGATCTTCCATATCTTATCAAAACAGTCTTCACCACTCATTCACTATTCACCATCTTCCTCACAACATTTGAATTTCACACCACAACATAACATATACACAACTTCTTCAAATCAAAACAATACCAAAATCAACTTGATCAAGACAATTCACATCAACCAAGTCACCACAACTTTTCTCCACCCTGGGATTAAACTTTAACAAAAACATACAAAACATACTTTCCACTTCTACCCTGATCAAACACCTCTCAATTCCATTTTACCATCATTCTCTTTTAACCATTTGGATTGAACTCCTTATCTCCAAACAAACATACTTCCTCTCACCAAACATAAATTTCTCACTCAAACAACAATCAAAACTCTCTTTACACTTGATCTTGCCATTCCACCTATCTTAACATGTTCCTCTCTTCTTTACATCTTCACCCTCTTTCATACAAAGATTAAGAGGCTCCCCTTTTGTACTTCTGATATACTCTTACACAACCCATATCCTTCTTATACAACATTCGATTAAAGATTTTGAAATACAAATTTCATAGGTTTACCCCTTTCTATCAAAGGCAAAGAAATATTCAAATATATTCTCTTTTACCATTAAATTGCTTTTCAATATTTTAGTTGGTTCTCAACTAAGCTAGTTACACTTTGAGGAATGATACCATACTACCCTTGATATAGTTTTTCTTTTATCTCTTTTATATTGGACATACCAAAAGTCTTTAAATAAATTCGCATAAAATCTTTTATCAAATGGCTATTTAAGTTGGTTGACCTTGAGTATATGAATGATTGAAAGGTCATAGCATGAAGTACAATTGGGGGTTTAATAAGAGCGGGGGAGGGTAGGGGGGGGGGAGGGGGGGAGGGTGGAGGCGCGGACAAGGGTGGTGGAGGGGCGGGGTGGAGGTGGTGAGTGGTCCGGGGGTTTTGGGGGGAGAGGGTGGGGGATTGGGGGGTGGGGTTGGGGGGGAGAGGGAGGAAGGGTGAGGAGGTGGAGGGGGAGTGTGGGGGTCAGTGGGCGGGGGGGGGGGGGGGGGTGGAGGGGGGGTGGTTGGCGGGGGGGAGGGGGGGGGGGGTATTGGGTGGGTGGGTGTGGGGGGAGGTGATGGGGTGGGTAGGAGGGGCGGGCGGGGACAGCGTGGGGCTGATGCGGGGGGGCAGGGGGTAGTTAAAAATCCAAGAACTCAAAAAATGGGTTCGGGCATCTGACACGCTGGCCACGCACTGACACATGGTCAACGCGCCACTTGCGAAATGCATTTTCCCAATTTAGGTTCTTGGCCTATAAATACCCCCTCTTGGACTTTCTATTCCTTACCTCTTGCAAACATTCTTTCCTCTCTTTTCTCTCCTCTAATCCTCAGCATATCCAAAAAAAATGCAATCAATACCCTTTTCACCCAAAGTTTTCCTTTTTGGGTCCGGAAGCCTAACAACGGCCCTACAACCCCAAACACGGAAAAATGATAGGTTGGGTCATTTCTTATACCAAAGTTCATATGGGGTAGTCTTGTTCTTTTTATTAGGAACCCTATTCAATAAATAGCTAGTTGTTAACATAGCTTCTCCCCAAAACACCTCACTCAAACCCGAGTAAGATAACATGGAATTAACCATTTCTTTAAAAGCTCTATTTTTCCTTTCAGCTCAACATTTTGTGTGGTGTTTTGGAAGCAGTGGTTTCATGAATGATTCCCACAGATTCAAAAAATACAGGATCCTAATATTCACCACCTCTATCCGTGCGTAAAGTTTTAATCAACTCATTTGTTGCAATTCAACTTATGTTTTATAAATTCTAAATTTATCTAGGGCTTCGTCTTTTGCATGTAGCAAGTATAAATTACTAACATTTAGAGGCCAGCATAATACATGTCTATAACATACTTTTTTAGTACCTAAGATTAAGTTGGCATGAAAGCACTATAAATTACTATTTATCAATTCAAGTATGACGGATTTCCTTGTTATACTTTTAAATGGTTGTCTAGTGATTTTTGTTAACATACAAGTAGTACATTTTTCTGTATTTTCAGCAATAGCAGGAATTAAATCATCTTTAGACATTTCAAGCATTCTTTTATACTTTACATGTCCTAAACGAGCATGCCATAATGAGGAATTAACAACAGTAGAAGATGACATATACACAGAACCAGAATCATCAGGAAATTTATTCGAATTTAACATAAACATTCCATTGTTATAATAACAAATTTACATAACACCAAGACTTCGATAAGAATTTATTATTGGATTCATACTCGTGTTTGTTATCTAAATTTTTTTTTTATTGGACCTGGATAAATTAAATTCTTATGAAGTTTAGGTACATACCACACATTAAACAATAGTATAGATTTTTTCCAGAACTGAATTCCAACACCACACTTCCTCTTCCATGAACAGGATCGAAATGATCATCACCATGTAAAGGATAGATCCGTATTCCATCGGTTTATATGTCTTAAACCAGCAACGATCTTTACAAACACGAGTTTTGGCACCAGAATCAATCCACTATGCAATTGCATCAACTTGCATATAAAATTTGTTCCAAACATGTACTAAATTCTTACATTGGTCCTTAGACCCTTTTCCCGAACCACTAGCACTTTCGTTATTCTTCTTGTTTCTACTACGACAATCCCTCTTAAAGTGACCAGTTTTGCCACACTTCCAACATTCCAATTTAGGTTTCTTGTTGGAACCAGAACCATCATGTTGGTAGAAATATTACGATATTTAATCTATACATATGTTTTGGTTGATGACAAAACATGTAAACTTAAACACACTAATGTAAGGTCTTAAGTTGACTATGTGATCAAAAAATATCCAAATGCATTCAAATGACAACATCTCTTAACGTCTCAAGTCTGCTTCTACAAAGTTTGCACCCTACGTAAATCACTTGAGGTATGAATAAATAAATGCTTAATTTATTTTATGATCAAAGGAATTTTTATTCAACCTCACAATTTTTATAAAATGTTACAAACATTTTTATAACTTTTACAAAACATTTTCTACATTTAAAAGAAATGTTTTATTCAAAATAAATATTTTAAATTCAAAATTTCTACCTAAAAATGGCTAGAAATGTTCCAGATAACACCTCCCCTGGAAAAGACAAAAAAGAGGGCGTCCAAGCCAGGGCGGCCCCTTTAAATATAAGGGGACCGACATATGAATTAAGGGGACCGGAATATGAATTAAGGGGGGCGGCCAGACAAATACGTTCACAAGTTTGCCTATAAATACTAGACTGTTCCCCACTGATTTTCTCACCTTTTGCACTTATTTTTTTCTGTCTAAAATCGGTTTTACAATACACCTACTATCCTTTGTTCATTTTATATTAAGTATTTGTTCAGTATTGGCTTTATATTCCTCCAAGTACAAGAGACAGAACTCTAATTTTCATATATGATTACGAAGTTATGATAGTTAGTTCAGTTGTATTAGTGATATGTCTTACATTCACAATGTTATAGATCGTGTCTATGTATTTCCAAACTTGTTTATAGTTAGATTCATGTGTGTATAGTTGTTAAGATCCGGTGGTGATCATAGGGAAGTTTAGTTAGACCGTGGGTGATCGTAAAGGGGTTAGATTGATCGGGTATGATCATTGTTAGTGTCTAGGTGAAGTGTAGTGAAGTTATGAAGTGAAGAGAAGTTGTGAAGTGAAGTGAAGTCATGAAGTGAAGTGAAGTGAAGTTGTGAAGTGAAGAAGAGTTGTGAAGGGAAGTAAAGTTGTGATGTATAGTAAAGTAGTGCGGTAGTAGATTTTAGTCCTTAAAATACAAAAGTTGTGATAGATTGGTTCTAGCTAGGATTTAGTACTCGTCTATCTAGCTTCGTGTGGAAAATAAATGTAAGGAACGTATTGTTGTGGTTTTCTCCACGAGAAGGAGCTTTGTTTGAATAGTGTAAAGTACTCTCGAGGTGGGGTTTAATAGGGGAGTGGAGAGTAGGGCGTAGTGGAGTTTGGTGACTGAACCACTATAAATCATCGTGTCCAGTTTACACTTTCTTTTACCTTTCGCTTTTCATCTTTATTTAACCTCACCCCCCCCCTTTATCGCGTTACATTTATATCTTTATCATTTGATTCTATAGGTGTGTCGATTGGTGCTCTATTTGTTTGAATGATGATTGTGTTATGGATAGAAGTTAGTATTGTGATTATCCTTATATTGCCATGACATGTTCTAATGATATAGATTATTATTTATACTCAGCATAATTGCATCTACTTGATGGGAATTAGCTTGATACAAAATGTTTTATTATTTTTAATTGGAAACGTAATTCACCTCCTCTCGTATTGCCACAATTAGTATCTGTAGCCAGGTCGCTCTTATTTTCAAAACATATGGTTTTAAAAAATGGAGCTCGATCCATGTATCTAATTTCCATCGGAAGGGGGATTAACATTATGAAAAGTGTTTGTTGCTTAACTTGTATTAGTTTTGTTGTTAAATACACTTAGGATACATACCCTCTACAGTTAATATGATGCTTAAAAATAAGTGTTTTACTTCGGTATCTAATTCAGTTGGTTCTACATCTTTCCGTTTAAGTCACTAAATGTATTTGTCAAAAAATGGCGAATTGTGTGTCAGGTACGACCCCTTATCTCAAAGGGCGGCCACCTTTAATCATGGTGGGCTGGCCCTTTTCAATCTGGGGGCTCTGATCTGATTCGGCTGAATTTTCAGAACTTTGATTAATTATATAAAAATCATTCCGTAAGTCCAGTTTTGAATGTCGTGCCTCCTGTCATTTTAAAGCTAATTGAGTCTACTTTTGTTTAAAAATACTTCTAAGTATTTATTCCAAACTTAAGTAAATCAAAAATGCAAAATACTACATAGTGGTCAAAATTTTGTGTGCCATTTTGACGTAAAACTTGTATTTTACCTTTTCCTTCAAGTCGGGCATTTCTAGTTGGTATACCTTTGAAAAATAATGTAATTAACTTTTCAAAAAAATATTAATATGGTTAGTTTTAGGAACAGGGGAGGAATCTAATTCGTTTTCAAACAAACCCGAGCTGAGCTAAGTATACATTGTTGTATCTAATACACAAAACGACGACAAGTACTTTTATGTGTTATGCTATATGATTATGTGCGCTTCTTTGTGTCTTAAATTTGCTAATAAAAAATATTAAATGATCGTTGCTATTTGAAATTTAGCTAATTGAATATCTAAGCACATGTGACATGTACACTATTCGTTTGTAGCTAGTTTTTTGGATTATGCCTGACTAGAACTTATGCTAGATTTCTTGCATTAAGATGGCGAAATTGTTCTTGCATCGCATATAGGCATAGATCACTAAATTTACAATTGTTACATAAACATCTTGTAAATCTTTTCGAGTATGGGAATATACTTAGGAATAAGAGTTCATTAACTTATAATGTATATTTATTAATGTGTTTCAAACTAGCCACCTTATATTTCCCAATGTACGGACGCATGCAGACCCGTGCGATGCACACGGCTTGTGTCAAAAAAATTTCTCATGTGGTTGCTCTGCCATAATTATTTTGTTTGATTGTTGAGCTGGATAGTTGGATTGAGTTTATTTTGGGATAGGTGTTGGCGTTTTGTAATGTTTAGATGCGTTGTTTGGAACTTGCAAAACCCGTGCTATGCACCGGGTTGTATTCTAAGTGTTTATTGCATAATGATTTCAGGCTACTTCAAAATAAGCCTTAAGAACAGGAAATTGTATTAATTAAGTGATTTTTTAAACTTTTTCTCGTGGATATACATGTTGGACAAAACCAATGTCAAATTATATTTACTATTTACATTTATACATTTTATATATTGCTACGCTCCACTCGTAGTTTTGCTTAAAGTTAACTCGAATAGATCAAACAATATTTACCAATTCAATATTATAATATATACAATTATTGTTATACGTAGTAAAATATTACATGCGATAATTTTTACCAGACTATAATTTCATTTAAATACAACGTTTTCCAACCTAGCATTTAGTATTGTTCGAATGGGATTGCACCCTGGCCCAATTACAATGACAAAAATGATCAGGCTCTAAAATATGATATCCCTTAATATTTTGTTAGTATAAAGGTCTACTAACCCTAATTGCTCTTCTTATTCAAACGCCTGCATCCACTATATTTCCTCTCAAACCAAAACGCATCAACAACATAGATCAATACATCACCATATCCCTCCACAAAGGAAATAGTGTCAAACTATTCGTTTGGTTTCTTTTAAAAGATGGTCAGTTATTTTTTGGAAACTTGTTTGTCTTCCTTTAACTGTTTCCACGGAGGGATATGGAAAATTTTTAAACGGCATGCTCTTGTGGTATGGGTGGCGTGTTGGGGGCGAAGGTTGCCATTGTCAAAAGCCTCCATACGTTATCTTTCCAAAGGTCTCAGCTAGGTTTTGTTTTTGTGTTTTCTTTAAACGAAACAAAGATAGATTGTAACAGAATTGTTATAAATCTAATCATTATTTTCGAATATAAAAGAGAAGTTTTTCTTCTTGAATATCTATTTTTTAAAAACATTTTAAATATCTATGATGATATTCGTTATAGTGTAATGATCTTGTATGGTCATTGATTGTTGGTGCACAAACACGAAAGAAAAGAAATTATGAGGATTCATTAATTTTTCTATTAAAAGTTAAAATTCTGTTATGGGTGTTGATGTGGTTGTTGTTTTGTTTGTGTTTTTCTATGAGGAGGATGGAGTAGGATAGATGAGGATTTGTTGTTCGGTGTTTTGATTATGGTTTTTCTTCTTGTTCTTGTAGTCGACTCGGTCTAACTCGGTAAATACTGAGTTGACTCCGTCCCTGTCTTGATTCACTTTAATAAAATCACATACGGCAGCGAACAAAAAACAAAAGTGATAGGTTTGCACATCCATATTGTGGGAGTTTATATAGTGACTCTTTGTGAGGATATGAAAGAGACTTTATAATAGCAAAGCTTCTTGTTTTTCTTAATAATGAAATATAAAGTTTTGTTAAGGAGATAATGGCGATGCTAAAAAGGACTACAAGTTGCAAACATGAATTGAATTCACATGTAAAAATGCATTGATCACTAATCATTAATACTCCATGATATTGAGTTTCAGTATGCAGTAGGGTTTTGTACTTATGGCTCTCTGTGTGAGACAAATCATTTAAAGATACAACCCCAATAAATTTAGGGGCTCAATTTTTAGTATATCATTGATCATGCCATTTATTCACATGGATTTGTACAATATACAAAGCTATGTGTATACACAACTTTTAGCCTAAACTATTTATACATCATTAAAACAACCACATAAATGTACTTTTCTATTAACACAAATAAAAAAAATTCTAAAGCCTAAAGCCTAATTTCGAAATTTCAGGTTCCTTTCATGGGGATCCCTAATTTCGACCAAAAGAGAATACCGAACACTGTTCGAATGGACCGAAATTCTGGGTTCATGCCATTTATTCACATGGATTTGTACAATATACAAAGGTTGTGTTACACTACACAATATATACATCAATAGAACACACACATAAATGACTTATCTATAACAACAAAGAAAAAAAAAGTTCTAAAGCCTAAAACCTAATTTTAAAATTTCGAGTTCCCTTTCATGGGGATCCTTAATTTCGAACAAAAAAGAATACCGAACACTGTTCGAATGGACCGAAATTCCGGGCTCCTTTTCATGAGGATCCCTAATTTCGACCAAGAGAGAAGAGAGAAGATGTATGGGATGAAAAATGAGGTTTAGGGACCCCCTATTTATAGTGTTAGGATTAGGGTTAGCTTTGAGAAAAAGCTACATAATCTTGACACAAATGATCCCTCCCTCATTAATACTTTGACACAAATGGTCCCTCCCTCATTAATACTGCTGCATTAAATGTAAAAACTCTACATATTTTTCAGTATAATCATGGAAGCATGAGGTACTCCTCAAGATGCTTATCAATGTATGCATTAGGGTTTTGTACTTATGGCTCTCTGGGTGAGACAAATCATTTAAAGATACAGCCCTATTAAATTTAGGGGCTGAATCTTTTATAAGGATAGATAAGTAAGGGGAGAAAATGTGATCTAAAAAAATAATATATGATATAAGATGACTCAAGAATTTATGCTTCACTCTTACCT
>BQNB010132029.1:0-18692 GCA_026074375.1 Tanacetum coccineum | reverse complement strand
CCTTATATTTAACGGTGATTTCATTTTTAAGCTTGGTTTAGGACAAGTGAAAAGTCGAGGACGATGAATTTATCCTTTTTTGGGGCATTTTAGGATTAAAGTGTGTCTTGTTCTATGACCCTTAAAGTTATGAAAATAACGAAAGTCAAACATGTTAGTTAGTTGCTTAAAAAGAAAAGTACAAAAAAAATGAGAAAAAAGGAAAAATACAAAAATATGTGTGGGAATAAGTGTGAATATTAAAAAAATGGTAAAAACGGGGCTTTTCAAAACTTATGAGTCTTTAATTCCCTTTGATGAACACTTAGCTACTTTTCGAGGTAATTAGTCGAGGGGGATTAAGATTCTTGGTTTTCTTAAGTGTTTACTTATGGCATTGCGTGAGGACACGACAATAGTTTAGTATGGGGGATTTTGGTATGTGCTTAATTACACATACCATTTACCTAGGAAAACATGCCTACAATGAACAAAATATACCAAAAATACATTGTATTTGTGTGTTTTGCATTTGTCTTGTACAGGAAATGGATATCTAAGAAAAGGACAAAAACGAAGCCAAAACGACAAAACCGAGCTCGAGAATGAAAAGGGCGTGAAAAAGTCAAAAAGCTAAAGTCAAAAAGTCAACATGAAAGACAAAGCCGATATCGAAGAAATGTTAAATGGGCCAACCCGTACCCATCTAATGGGTCGGGTCAGCCCATTAAAACATTATATAATTAACAAAACCTTTTATAAAGTCCAAGGTCCAAAACCTAATCAAACCAGCCCATTAAGCCTTAACCATAAACCCTTAACTCTATTACACCAATGGTCCTTATGATTTTACACAGTTAGTCCTTAGGGACTAACACTGTTAGTCCCTACACCCTTAAACCTTACACAATTACCCCCTTATACACCAACACCCTTTGCACCCTTAATCCTTTTTCCCTAACCTCGTCACAAATTAAACCCTTTTCCCGCCAAAATCCAAATCTTATTATTCACTCTCCCCTATCACTCTTACCTCGACCTCTTTGATCTTAAGATTTTGCTTAAAACTGTCATATTAGTTTTTAAGGTTCTAACATCACCTTTTTGATCTTAATTTGAAGATAGTTATTGTGTGTTTTAGAGTCTAATATTCATAGCATAAGTAGTTTATAGTATGTTTTTCATCTGTTTAAGTTCATTTTACAATTTAATCAGCTTTTTCTAGCTTATTTTTTAAGGCCTGCAATAAGCCCTTTTGTTTTTACAAAACTTGAAAAAACTCAGCACTCACTGAGTGCAAACAGCCATTTTCTATAATCTTTTTATGGTTTATTTATGTTTCAAACTCTTATTTCTTTGGTGATTTAGATAGCTTGTTGGACAAGCTTTTCAGTGGTACAAGTCATTTTTCCATAAGGTTCTGTCTACTTGCTTAAAAATAAGCTCAAAAGTGCCTCTAGAGGCTGTTTGGTTAACAGTTTTGGCCAAATAGCTTATTTTCTTATTTGAGCTTATGGTTTGTTAGGATTGCTTAAATTTTGCTTTTATCTGCTTAATAGGTTAGGTTTGTATTATAGTTGGCTTATTTAGCTTAGGGTAGTGCTTATTTAAGCTTATTAGCCTTTTAGCTTAGAAATTTTAAGTATAAAAGCCCTTTAGGTAATCCTTTCATTTAAGCTAGGTTTTAGCTCTTACTGTTAGCTTACTTTTGTTCTTTAGTGATTATTAGGTATAACTTATTAGTTGTTGATAGCTTATTTGCTTTTTCATTAGCTTATTGTGTCTTAAATAGTCCAACATTTTAGTTTTTTGAGACTTAGTGTAAAAAATCAAGTCCGTCAACCTCTTAGTGATTATTTCCAGCTTAATTTTTAGTTTTATAAAAAGTCACTTTTTTAAATTAGCTTATTTTTAAGTCCTTAAAGATTTTTCATAAAAAGTTTGCAAAAAAATATGTTGGGAAAGTGGGAAGTCCAATGTGGCCAAGCTCTGAACCCCACTTGACCTCTACCACCCGTTACCAACATATTTAACACACCACAACACCACCACTCTTGCGTGGGTCTTTTCCGTTTGAATTTGAACAAATTATTCGCATATAACCTTTTTGTCCTTTTAAGCCATAAGCCTTTTCGGCTTATTTCTAGCTTATTTAGATAAGCTGGGTGACCCAACTTATTTTTCCTAGATTCAGCATAGTTTAAGCTACTTTCTGTAATTTTTTAGAATTTTTACAAATTAGTTTAGTATTTTTATTCATTTTATTTCATTAAATCAGTTTATAATTCGTAATAAATAAAATAAAAATCAAAAAAATATAATTCTTTTTTTTAATTTTCTTCTATCATTTAGGATTTTTAAAAATTAAATTTGCATGTGTAGGGTTAAAATTTCATGTTTTAGGTTTTTAAAGAATGGGTTTAGATCCCGTTATCGTTTTTAGGTTTAAATTTTTAATTGCTTTCATTTTTAGCTTGCCTTTATGTGTTTTTACATTTTAATTATAGAAATAGAATCCAAATCATATTTTGTGACATTCAAGCATAAATTCTCAAACGTTAACTCGACTTTCCATTCACACCTCGTTGAGAGAACGACCCGGGTGATCACTTGCCCGAAATCAGTAATATCATACCCGTGAGTTTGTTGACCTTTTTTTCTAAAGGGTTGACTAGGTTGACTTGTAGGGATTTTATATTTGATATTTTATTATACTATTTGATATATAATTACCCCTAAAAGGTGAATATCATTTTGGCGCCGTTGCCGGGAGAGTAGTGATGAGACGATTACGAGGTGAAGTTGTAGGTACTTGAAGACCCTTCCTCACTGAAGTTTATTTTGCGTTTGTGAATATTGTTTTCTTATTTTAAAAATATAATAATACAAAAAAAAATTATTTTTCGGTTTTGTGAATTTATTATTAAATAATCACAAATACTTTTCCTATAGTATTTGAAATACCAAAAATACAAAAAGATTAAAAACTTGATTTGTGTCAATTGTGAGTACGCTCACTTTAGAGATTAACAATCTATAAGAGGGGTAGTAAGGAGAGTTGTTCGGGGAACTACGACCCGAAAGGAGAATGTTTTTTAATACGCTTCGCGCTTTTCCGCCCTCCGTCCTTTGTGCGTTTTTATTTAGGAGAGCTACCGTGAAGAAAGTTGATTATTGGTTTAATTTATTCAGTCTGTCTTGTCCTTTAATAAAATATGGTTGTTAAAAAACTCGAAAAAAAAATAATCTCCTTTAACCTCTTTGCCCATTTAATTCTTCTTCTTACCCCTCTAATTTGTTTAATTCTTCTCTTTTTTCCTCTTTTTTTTCTATTCATCTGTATGGATTTTAAAGAATTGTTCGTCTTGTGGAAACTTGTATAATAGAAGACATTGTTGTTCAAATGTGAGTTCCGTTGGCAAATTTATTCATGATTCTAATAAAGCTCCCGACTCACCACCACATCCCCACATGTTTTCGTCCAACCAACGTTATTGTTTTCATTGTAAAGATGTGTTAGGAGATGGTGAATTTTGACAACGATGTACTTGCATGAGGTGTGGAAGTGGTCTTATCATAGGACTTTGTTTGATTTGTGCTTCAAGCTATGGGAACTTAAATCCGAATCCATATTCTTTAAATGATTCTAACTATTTCCAAATGTTTCACATAGTCCTCCACTAATCAGACCCTCATTTATTGTTACGGGTGTGAAGAGCCGTTGGATGGCTTCTTTTGTCAACAATGTACTTGCAAGTCTTGTGGGAACGATGTTCATTATGGTTATAATTGTCCACCGCAAGTTCCGATTATCTCTAATCTGGAAAGAATGCAACAATCAAACCGTTGATGAGCTCCCACAAACTTTGCCAAGTTTTGATCCGACATGCTATTCTGGAGATGGAAGTTCATTCACTTATGATTCACTCTAAATTGGTCGCTGATTTTCTTCCTAACGTTTTCACCCACTTACATAACCATCCGGGGTTTCTTGTGAATTGTAGGAACGATGCTCATATGGTTACGATTTGTCCACTTCAAGTTCTGTTGATCGATAATCCGGAACCGAAACCAACATTGGTTACAATCAAGACTTTAATTTCCACAAAATCTTTCAAGGTTTCAACAAACAATATATTTGTTGTACCCGCTGTGGGGGACCGCATGAGACTTTTCAATGTCAACAAGTGATCTTCTATGAACCTTGTTGTGAAAATTACGGAGGTCCTCATGAGACTTTTCAATGTCAACCGATGAATTATTATGAGCCCAATCTTTGTTATGAGTCCAATTATTCTGGTTTTGACCAATTTGAACCCCCACAGGACCCCGTCATTCATCAACCGATTCAAGAAAAAACTTGTGCTGAATTACTAGCAGAGGAACGGGAGGCTAATATCGATCAATCACCTCCTCAAGAAATGAGTATCCAAGATATGGAGGATCTGAAGCAACATTATTTAAATGAAATAAAAAGTTTAATTAATGACTTACAGATTAAAGGTTACCGTAAAGAGAGAATAGATATTCAATATAGAAGGGAATGTGAAATTAGGATTGATGACCTTAAGCAGAATCTCAATGGAATGAGTATTGAAATTAGGAAAAAGGAGAAAGAGCTTCTGCAACAAGAGCAGGCAGCCTATGTTAGTACTTCGCAATGGTTCTATTTTATTTACGATGATGACGATGACGAAGAAAGTTCTATTCCATTGAGTGACGTTATTTCTGAACTTCCTATGTGTGTTGCAATCACACCCGTTTTATCAACCGACGAGTCCGATAACTCTCTAAGTATGGGAAAAAAAAAGTTTTACCAAAAAGGGATGCCAATGATTCGAACCCTGGACCTCCCCCTTTAACACAAACGTCCCATACACACTCTCTACTACCAATAGCGCCCTTGGGTCTTTTCTGCCTAAGTTTGCACAAGTTATCCTTTTAACCTTTCTTTTCTTTTTTTGCTTATCAGCCAATTAGTGCTTATTTCTGGCTTATTTTTAAGCTGAATTTCAAAGTTTTTATTTTTCCTGAATTAAGCACACTTTTAGCTACTTTTCTGTATTTTTTTATATTTTTCCAAAATTGTTTAGTATTTTTTATCAATTTTTCTTTTGAAAACTGTTTTTAATTCATTAAAAATTATTAAAAATGCAAAAAAATAATTCTTTTTTTTTAAATTTTCTTTTTTCATTTTACTCCTAGGAAAATTAATTTTGCATTCGTAGGGTTAATTTTGTCAAATTTCGTTTTTTAAAGAACGGGTTTAGGCCCTGTTCTCGTTTTTAGGTTTTAATCACTTATTAGCTTTCGTTTTTTAGGTTTCCTTTACTCGTTTTTGCATTTTAATTGTATAAATTAGAAAACCAAATCCAAAATTATTTTAACCATTCAAATGCGCGATCACGAACGTTCTCGATTTTCAATTTGCACCTCGTTGGGAGAACGACCCGGGTAGATTTTTGAGGGATTGTGCTTTGGATAAAAGAGAATCTTTTAAAAGCCTCTCGGAATACTTACTTTAGCCTTATTATTTATATATTTATTATATATTTATATAATTAAAAGGTTGAATTCAAAACTGCAATCAATCCCGATTCGGGAGATTCAACCATTGATGTGGTGGAAGACATCCCCGTTGATGTGCCAAATATTTTGCCTACCCATCCTACCCTTCATATGGATTTCGACTTCATTACTTCTCATAATGATCTCGGATCCGATCATGATGTTTCTTCTCCTTCCGGAGATAGAAACAAGATTTATGATCCGGAGATATGCATCAAAGTCGAATCCACAAGATCTCTTGCTACTCTTTCCGCCGTGATTAATACTTTACTTCCATTTTCATCCGAAAATAAAGACAAATTTTTCAATCATGGTGTTCTTGCTTCAAAGGAGAAATCTCTTCCTTCTTCATCACATCGAGGCTTTAAAGCTTCTAAGCTTTTTCATCATAAAAGCCCGATGTTGATTCATGGAGAGAACATTCCTATCATGGATGTTTCGTTTCTCCATTTCTATCCTTCTTGACCAGCTCAAGTATGGGGAATCGAGTCAGTCTCAAGACTCGGTTAACAAAAATAAGCGATATGTAGGTGGCAACCCATGCTTATCCTAATGTAATAGTAGTAATGAATAAGTGTGTTGTGAGGAGGCTCGCCTCTACCCTTTCTCGTGTTTTGTGGTTTTTTTTTGTATGTCTAAGACTGCCCGGATTGTGAAGACTCGTGATCGTGGTTTTATCCTTCGTTCACTCGAGCTTCAAATCCTCAGCTTCATTATGGGAATCCAATATCCAAATCTTATCGACTAACGTTTATCTTTGTGCATATATAATAAACGGCCTTAGATTTACGTAGAGACCCTTCTTAAAACATTGAGGACAATATTCAGTTCTAGTATGGGGGGATCTATCGATTTGATTGTGCCTGCAGCCGTTGTTTTCACGTAATCCCGTTTTTACCACCAAAATACCAAAAAAATGAAAAAGGTTAAAAAATTTCAAAAACAAAATAAGTGTTTTGTCATAATTTTGACTTTCCTGCTGGGTAGAATAAGAATAAATTTTGACTCGATCGAGCGTGTTAAGCTCTAGCTTGTTCTTTAACTTTTAGACTAAGCATTCGCGGAGCTTTGCGAAGAACGAAAAATAATAGAGTTAAGTATGAGTTAGATGCTAAACAAGGATTATTTGGAAATATTACAAGCTCATAAGTGTAATTTGTGGTTTTTTCTCCCATAAGCTCCTAACCGGACTAATAATACGTGCTATTTTTGAAAATTAAACTTAAATCAACAATTTTTGAAATAACATTTTTGTCTTAGTTCAAATTTATACTTAAATTTTTCAAAAAGAAGTCTTCTCTATATATCGTGGTATAAAGTTTAAGCAAAAAAAAATAAAGAAGTCTTCTTATATATTCTTGGATAAAGTTAAAAATAAATGAGGTAATAATTATAATAAACTGTGGGCTAAATAAAAAGTTTACTGTGCAATTTTGGCCGGCTCTCAACCGTTGTTGCAGTCTCTCTAAATAAGGCACAATTGCTATTTATCGAGATGTTAAATAGTTATGCTGCATCTAGGCCGGCTCACAAACCGAGTTGCATACCTTCTAAAAGGTTCAGGATCTTTATTTTTATATATTTCAGTTTAATGGATGTGTAAATTATATTAAGTGTTGCAAATGTTGACTTAATAAATATAGGCAAATCTTTTTTTCTTAAATTGAAATATGTTTTGAATAAGACTAATACATTTTAAAATTGTGATTTTATAACGAATTAAAAAATTGATGTTTGGTTCTGATGTTACCAGTCATGTGAGACACTCACGTCTTATGGATGACTTTGACAAATTTATAGCAAAAGAAGGAGAATCATTAGAATCTGTGTATGAAAGATTGACAACGCTTGTGAATATTATGGATCATAATAATGTTCGTCCTACCCAGTGTCAATCAACACCAAGTTTCTTAGTTGTTTGCAACCCGAGTGGAGCAAATATGTCACCATGGTTCATCATATTCAAATTGGAGATACAATTTCATATGATGTGTTGTATGATTCTTTAGTACAATTCGAACCACATGTTCTAGCATCCAAAGTAAAGAAAGCTGCCAAAAATCATTATTTATTAGCCCTTCTTGTTCATTCAAATGCTTTTTCATCACAATCTCATGCAAATTCTTCTTATTCACCACAACCATACTATGTGACACATCCTTCATCAGTTGTTGATTATGGAGATGAATATCGAGGGGAGTTACACGGGGATTCTCAAGAAGACAAGCTTATAACTACAATGATGTTATTAGCTCGAGCAATTATGGTATGTGCTTAATTACACATACCATTTACCTAGGAAAACATGCCTACAATGAACAAAATATACCAAAAATACATTGTATTTGTGTGTTTTGCATTTGTCTTGTACAGGAAACGGATATCTAAGAAAAGGACAAAAACGAAGCCAAAACGAGAAAACCGAGCTCGAGAATGAAAAGACAGTGAAAAAGTCAAAAAGCCAAAGTCAAAAAGTCAACATGAAAGACGAAGCCGATATCGAAGAAATGTTAAATGGGCCAACCCATACCCATCTAATGGGTCGGGTCAGCCCATTAAAACATTATATAATTAATAAAACCTTTTATAAAGTCCAAGGTCCAAAACCTAATCAAAACCTAATCAAACCAGCCCATTAAGCCTTAACCATAAACCCTTAACTCTATTACACCAATGGTCCTTATGATTTTACACAGTTAGTCCTTAGGGACTAACACTGTTAGTCCCTACACCCTTAAACCTTACACAATTACCCCCTTATACACCAACACCCTTTGCACCCTTAATCCTTTTTCCCTAACCTCGTCACAAATTAAACCCTTTTCCTGCCAAAATCCAAATCTTATTATTCACTCTCCCCTATCACTCTTACCTCGACCTCTCCCCTGCATCCAAACAAACCAAAGTCACACCCCTCAACCCCACATCACATGGTCCTATATCCACCTTGGCAATCCTGTGAATTCTTATTGGTTTATGAACAATGACAAAGATTCAATGGTTCAGATGCAAGGGCTTGGTGAGCAAGAAATATTTGATGGCTGAGATGAAGCTTTATGTTCTCTCACAGAAGAAACACAAGAAGCACACCTGTGCATTTCATTTTTATATAAATAGGGCTTATTCGCACAGAAGAAAGGATCTAGAGTAGTAGTAGTTTTTAGGAGTAGTAAAATTTTACTGTTGATGTTTTTATTTATGTTTTATGTCATTTAAATTCTGTTATTTTACTTTCAAAAGTCTTGTAATCCTCTTTTACTTAATGAAATTTCAGTTTTAAAGTGTTTTAAGCAATTCTGTCTCTTTTAATCTTTATGCATTTAAGCTTATTTATTTTTACAAGTCATTTCTATAAGCTCTCATAAGCTTTTAGAACCTGTTTTGTTAATATAAGCTTTTCCAACAGCTTTTGTGATTTTTCTGTGTCATTGGAATTAAAAATTTTGATTTTTGTGTATGGATGATAAGCTAGCTTTGGATGAGCTTGTGGGTTTGGATTCATCTTATTAATAATAAGCTGTGTCCCTAGAGCTTTTAGAAGCTTCATTTTAGTCCTTGTTTAAGCAAAAGGACCAGGTTAGCTCATTTTTACTCATTTTGAGCTTATTACTTATCCAGCTTATTTGCCTGCTTATTTAGTGCTTAACATAGTTGCCTTTGTTCTTATCTATCTCATTTTAGCTTAATATGTCTTGAATTTGTAGTTTACATCTTTTAGAATTAGTTTAATTTAAGTCATAGTTAAAACTACTCATTAGATAGTTAAAACTGCTACTTATCTTTACTTATCAACTAGTGCTTATTTTCTTATGGTTCTTGCTTATTTGTCTTTAGTTATCATAGAACTTCATCTAATTTTACAAATCAATGCTTAATTTAACATGTTCTAGTGTAAAAATTCATTTTGTACTCTTAAAGGGGTGTTTGGGTTAAGACCCAAAATGGGTCAAAAGGGGTTGTAAAATGGGTATGGGTCACTAAGACAACATTAACAAGCTCTCTTAAGCTGTTTTAATTTGTTTTAAAAGTTTTAAAGATTAAAATTAAGTTTTTAAGGTTTTGTCTTTATATTCTTAGAATTTGTGGTTTTTAAAATCTGTTCAAAATGCTTTTATGCAAGTTTTGCTTAAAAGTTGTTTTGAAACTTTGCTTATGTTTTACTTTGGTTAAGTATGCAGTAGTATAGCTTTAATTCAAGTATGCAATGGTCATATAAGATTTTGCTTAAAACTGTCATATTAGTTTTTAAGGTTCTAACACCACCTTTTTTATCTTAATTTGAAGTTAGTTAATGTGTGTTTTAGAGTCTAATATTCACAGCATAAGTAGTTTATAGTATGGTTTTCATCTGTTTAAGATCATTTTACAATTTAATCAGCTTTTTCTAGCTTATTTTTTAGGCCTGCAATAAGCCCTTTTGTTTTTACAAAACTTGAAAAAACTCAGCACTCACTGAGTGCAAACAGCCATTTTCCATAAGCTTTTTTATGGCTTATTTGTGTTTCAAACTCTTATTTCTTTGCTGATTTAGATAGCTTGTTGGACAAGCTTTTCAGTGGACAAGTCATTTTGCCATAAGGTTCTGTCTACTTGCTTAAAAATAAGCTCAAAAGTGCCTCTAGAGGCTGTTTGGTTAACAGTTTTGGCCAAATAGCTTATTTGCTTATTTGAGCTTATGGTTTTTTAGGATTGCTTAAATTTTGCTTTTATCTGCTTAATAGGTTAGGTTTTTATCATAGTTGGCTTATTTAGCTTAGGGTAGTGCTTATTCAAGCTTATTAGCCTTTTAGCTTAGAAATTTTAAGTATAAAAGCCCTTTAGGTAATCCTTTCATTTAAGCTAGGTTTTAGCTCTTACTGTTAGCTTACTTTTGTTCTTTAGTGCTTATTCGGTGTAGCTTATTAGTTGTTGATAGCTTATTTACTTTTTCATTAGCTTGTTGTGTCTTAAATAGGCCAACAGTTTAGTTTTTTGAGACTTAGTGTAAAAAATCAAGTCTGTCAACCTCCTAGTGCTTATTTCTAGATTAATTTTTAGTTTTATAAAAAGTCACTTTTTTAAATTAGCTTATTTTTAAGTCCTTAAAGATTTTTCATAAAATGTTTGCAAAAAAAATATGTTGGGAAAGTGGGAAGTCCAGGGTGAGCCAAGGCTCGAACCCTGGACCTCTACCACCCTCTACCAACATATTTAACACAACACACACACCACTCTGCCCTTGGATCTTTTCCGTTTGAATTTGCACAAATTATTCTCATATAACCTTTTTTGTCCTTTTAAGCCATAAGCCTTTTCGACTTATTTCCAGCTTATTTAGATAAGCTGGGTGACCCAACTTATTTTTCCTAGATTCAACATAGTTTAAGCTACTTTCAGTAATTTTTTAGAATTTTTACAAATTAGTTTAGTATTTTTAATCATTTTATTTCATTAAATCAATTTTTAATTCGTAATAAATAAAATAAAAATAAAAAAATATAATTCTTTTTTTTTAAATTTTCTTTTATCATTTATGATTTTTAAAAATTAAATTTGCATGTGTAGGTTTAAAATTTCATGTTTTAGGTTGAACGGGTTTAGATCCCGTTATCGTTTTTAGGTTTAAATTTTTAATTGCTTTCGTTTTTAGCTTGCCTTTACATGTTTTTACATTTTAATTATAGAAATAGAATCCAAATCATATTTTGTGACATTCAAGCATAAATTCTAAAACGTTAACTCGACTTTCCATTCACACCTCGTTGGGAGAACGACCCGGGTGATCACTTGCCCGAAATCATTTATATCATACCCGTGAGTTTGTTGACCTTTTTCCTAAAGGGTTGACTAGGTTGACTTGTGGAGATTTTATATTTGATATTTTATTATACTATTTGATATATAATTACCCCTAAAAGGTGAATATCATTTTGGCGCCGTTGCCGGGGAGGTCGTGAGACGATTATCGAGTTGAAGTTTGTTGTACCTTGAAGACCCTTCCTCATGAAGTTATCATTTGCGTTTGTGATTATTTTCTTCTTATTATAAAAATATAAAATACAAAAATATTTTATTTTCTCAGAATAGGAATCAAGCATTTAATGCAGGAACTCCTAGGAATGATGAAAGAAATCATATTGTTTTGCGTTTTCCACGAATGAGTCAATCCAGAAAGGAAAATGTTCAGTGTTCTAACTGCAATGAAAAAGGCACTATGCCCAACAAGAGTCGTGATTGCAAAGTACTTCAGAGACAAATGTTTGTTAGCTATTGAAAGGATAATGCGGAAGCTACATCAAAATGAAGAAAATGTTTTCTTACTCGACAATTTGTATGGAGAAGAAACAATGGAAGAGTTAACTGTTGCAGTCATGTTGATGGCTAGAATTCAACCAGCTGATGGTAATGCTGAGACTGTGCCATCATATGATGCAAAGGCTGTCTGTGAGGTAAATGCTTCATCTAAGGTTCAATGAACAAATGAGTCATGTGAAACGGTTAAAACTATTCTTCAACTTTGATGATGATCAAATGATTCTTCATCAATATCTGTGATCCTTAGTGGAAAATAATAGTGGCTACGTATGACCATGATTCAAATTCTCATGTTGATATCCTGAAATTTAAATCAAGCATATAATGTTCAAAAGAAGCTAAAACCTAAAAACGGTTAAACAATAAGCTTAAAACAGCAAATAATGTTGTACATAAGGAGATGAGAGTGTAAGGATCGGGTCAAAATGTTTGAGTAAAAAACAATTCAATGTTCAAAATATAAAGAAACATGTGAAGAGTTGGAAAGTGAATTAAGGGCTGATAAGGACATCATTGAGCGAATTTTGAAAGAAAAAGATAAAATTCAAAGTGATTTCTTCTAAATTGAAAATGAAAAGATAATAATTCAACATGAAACTCAGTTAGCTAAAAAGGCTTTTAAATAATGATAAAATCGATATCTTGAAGATATTGTTGATCTCGAAGAGAAACTGAGCTCTTATGATCGAATTGTTTATAAAATAGGTCAATCGATTCAAACAATTCACATGCTTGAAAAGAAACCAAATATCGTTTATGATCCTTTTCTTAAAGGTAGGTTAGGTTACAAGAATCTTGAACGTCTTAAGAAGGCCATTGCAGCACAACCAAAAATGTATGATGGTGAAATGCTTCATAGTGTTAAACTAAACATAGATTCACCCGATTCAGAGGAAACTTTAAAGGATGCGGAAGAAAGTCGATTGAAAATGAGAAACAAAATGGTTCAACTTAACTATGGAAAATTAAATGCACTTTATGAAACATTTGTTCCTCAACAAGAATTTTTTGTTGAACAAACATATTTTTTAATTCCTTCTACTTCTAAAAATGGTTCTGAGTCAAAAGAAGTCACATCGTATTTACCAATTCCAAAATTTCCAAAAGAGAGTTAATTGTAGATGTGTCATTGTGAGGTTGTAATTTAAGAAAGTTTAAGTTTTAAATTTATATTTTGCCGAGTTTACCAAAACAACACTTTAACAGGCAGTGTACCCGGTTAGATGGGAGTTTCGTCGTAAGTAGTGTGTCGATCACTAAGAGCGAGAAACAATCTTTCAATTTATTAATATTTTGGTTATCTAGACTAAGTTAATTCTATTCTATGTTAAACCTAGGCTAAACCTATGTTAATCCTAATTCTAACGGATAAGGGCGTTTTTTAGACTAAGAGACTAGCACGGGTTTTGGGGGGGTGCCTAAGATTCAAATTTTAAGACTCAATACACACGCAAGTAAAATTATTAGAAGGATAAAAGAAGAGGTCTATCCAAGAATAAGAAAAAAGTGTATTAGCCATAATTAATCCAATTAGAACGTTGGTTTGTTTATTTAGTGCAATGAATACTTATCTCGAGGCGGCATATCATTCTTTAAGTATAATAAAGATCACTTATGTTCAGCCTGTGAACAAGGTGAAAGCAAGAAAGCTTCATTTCCACCAAAATTGGTTCTAAGCATAGAGTCTAAACTCGAACTACTTCTTATGGATTTATGTAGGCCAATGAGAGTCACAAGTATCAATGGCAATAAATATATTTTGGTGATCGTTGATGATTATTCTCGGTACTACCATGGGTAATTTCTTCGTACAAAAGATGAGGCTCCATATTCGATTATTGATTTCATTAATCAGTTTAAAGGAATCTAAAGGGCTCAATTTCTAACGATTGAACTGATAATGGAACTGAATTCAAAAACAAGAAATTACGGGCATTATATGAAAAGTTAGATATTGTTCATAAAACTTCAGTTGCTTGTACGCCTCAACAAAATGGTGTTGTTGAACGACAGAATCGAACACTAGTCGAGGCTGCTCGAATAATGCTTATCTTTTCCAAAACTCCATAATTCTTTGGTGGGATTTTAGGGAAGCTATTGTAAGTATTGTTTTACTCAAACCGTCTCTATTATACACACATGCTAAATCAAGACTCCTCTTATGAGCTTGATTCGATGGTAGAAAACTCAATATTCAGAGTTATTTGTGATTGGATTGGCACTCATTGTGTATCTTTCGATGAATCTTGAAAATTCATGTAGTTTATTCCGGGTTCTGAATTGTTACAGTCAGAAGCCATTGCTGTGAGTTCATCAAACTTGACACGGATAGTTTCATTATCTTTTTGGTTCGGCGGTTATATATACAAAATCATCATGATGACTCCGAATTACCCAATGAGATTACTAATTTCCAGCTTCAGTGTCATTCCCAAGATCATCAGCTCTATGTGTTATGTCCGTTTGTTATCCAACAATGATCGTGATGATCTTGGGAAAATGAAACCGATGGCTGACATTGGCATCTTTATGGTTATTCTGAGTCATCATGAGGATTTCGTATCTATAACCGCCGAACCAAAAAGATAATAGAAACTATCCATATCAAGTTTGATGAACTCATAACAATGGCTTCTGAATGCAACAATTTAAAACCAGAATAAACTGCATGAATTTTCCAGATTCATCAGAAGATTTACAATCAGTGCCTTTAAAAAACAAACTTGGATAATTTGTTTGGTCCTCTGTATGAAGAATACTATGAGACGAGTTCACCAGAAGTGTTAGATAATTCCGCTACAAATACTCTTAGCAATGACAACCTTTCTTCATCATAGTCAATCGTCGTTGAAGAAGATGAAGCTCCTTAAATAGTATCTTCGTCAGCAGAACAAGTTGCCACTGAACCAAACTCTCCACTCTTGAATGAAAATTCCAATGAATTCGTTCAAGAAGACGTTACAAATTTTGATGGAAATGTGTTCTACAATTGACCTCAATTCATATGTTCGAAGAGATGTGAGTTATCTTCAACATACCAGGATCCATCAAATATGCATGAGTTTCATCAAAAACATCACTCAAGTGATAAGTGGACTAAGAATCATCTAATTAAACAACTAATTGGTGATCCCTCAAAACCTGTAATGACAAGAAATCGACTTCAAACTGATGCAAAAAGTTTTTATTGTACGCGATTAAACAGTGAGTACAATTGACAGAAAAATTTCAAGGATGCAATTGAGTACCAGCTGGATGAATCCTACAAGTGAGCTTAACCGTGCAAACGCCTTGATGTTTGGGAAACTTTATCGAAGTCCTATTGGCAGTGACACAGTCAAGGGAGTTAGAAAAAACAAAGGACTGTGCTGAAAACAAGGTTATTCGAACAGTCGCCGTTTCGTTGCTAAAAGATATGGTCAAGAGGAGGGAATCAATTTTGAGGAGTCTTTCGCACCAGTTGCAAGACTTGAAGCTGTTAGAATTTTTGTGGCATACGCGGCTCATAAGAACTTTCTTATTTACCAAATGGATGTTAAAACGGCATTCCTGAATGGTCCACTGAAAGAGGAAGTTTTTGTTCGTCAGCCAGATGGATTTGTAGATCCAGACTTTCCTAATCACGTATATCGTCTTAAGAAAGCTTTGTACGGTCTCAAACAAGCCCCTAGAGCCTGGTATGACAAGCTTTCCTCATTTCTAATTGTCGACCCAACATTCTTTACAAGAAGACACGGGGATGACATTTTATTAGTTCAAATCTATGTCGATGACATCATTTTTGGGTCAACCAAACCAGTTTTTTCAACAAGATTTGAAAAAACTAATGAAAGATAATTTTGAAATATCAATGATTGGTGAAATGAAGTTCTTTCTCAGACTTCAGGTTCACCAGTCACTGATAAGTGTAGAATACACATATCTATTTGTACCTAAAATAACCCAATTAAACCCAAAACAGACCAAAAATGGCAAAAATATGCTTGTATTCGTGTTTTGTGTGTGCGTTGTACGGATATATCATATAAATCACAAGGAAAACAGTAAAAACAAGCAACTCGGACTCTGAGAATAGAAGAGTACAAAAGAGAAGCCAAAGAATAAACGCCAAGCCAGAAAAGTCTAGTCTTCAGTCAAATCCAGTAAAAAAAACAGTCAAACAATGGTCAACAAAAGTCAACAAGACCCATAATATTCCATTTTAACCCTCAAAGTTTCACAAAAGTCAAAAAAATGTCCCCTCCTCCTTTATTGGGCCCTAAAAAGCTTAATGGGCCTTCTAAACCCTAAATGGGCCTTACCCGGATTCTTAAGCCCAAATCCCTAGCCCACTTCCTTTTTTATAAACCACAAGGGCTGGTTTTGCAAATTCCAAAAGTGAGTTTATAACTAGAAAAAGAAGGATCCAAACACAAGGACTCAAATTGCCAAAAAAACTTCCCCTAAACTTCAAAATAACGATTTAACATCTTTCAGTTCGAAAAAAGGCGTGGGTAAATGTTGTTACTAATCATCATCTTTCCCACCATTCACCTTTAGTCAAAAAAAGGGGCAATTAAGAATTAAGAGGCCTATTTAGTCATTCCTGAGCTCCTAATACAATAAAAGGTCAAATCGGTCAATCAAGGAGTTACTATCCTACTCAAGCTCACCTACACGTCAGCAATGGTGAAAGTTCAGATTAAGTGGGTATTTGTACCATTTCCTCTCACAAAAAAGAAGCACACATGTCAACAAACGGGAATGAACGCTGGCGATTCTTCAGGTGTCCAAAATGATCCAACGGCCTTTACAATAGCCCTTCAAATGATTGAAGAAAGAAATGATTGGCTAAGATTTGAAGGATTGGAGAGCCAAGGAAACGGGTCTGGGAAAGCTTCAGTTTGGCACTATAAATAGGCTCACCTCTCACACTCACAAATCGAGGTTTTTGTAATTTTTAGTCTAGCTTAAATTTTAGTTTTATTTTTCTTACTTAAATGTAATTTTCCTTAAAATATTTTGTAATCTCCTTTTCAAGTAATGTAATATGTACATGTTGACCAGCTAGCTCCAATGTTTTAAGTGAAATATTTATTTGCATATATAAGTATATAACCATCGAGCATATATAACACCCTGTGTTTTCAAGTCTTTGACGACGTCAATAAATGTACTATTCATTTTTAGTATTGTACGCGTTTGCTTGTAATTTCATGAATTAAGTTTAAATCGCGTAAGCTAAAAATTAGCGTTCAATGTAAACGGGCATCAAACAATTAAATGTTTACATCAAGCAAGGGTTATATAATTATTTTGAGGATAATTATTAACTTTGTTCATTTTATTTTTATCGGATACGTAAAGTGTATACGTTTCGCGATAAATTGCGTTTAGGCACTCCCGGAGCCACAAAAACTTTTCTACGCTTCAACAAATACCCAATACATAAAAGTTACTAAAATATATCATATATATCTCATATATGCCGAAAATCATGGCCATTGATTCAAGAAATGCAAGAAACTCTTCCATTGGTCAAATGAGCACCTTACTTCATTAATGCAACACCATACCTTGTCTTTTGACTCATAAGACCATACCTAAGACCAAGATACCATCCCTTGAACCATGCTTTGTCTTTTTGACCATGTCTTGCACCATACATGCATCTATACTTAAGAGAGATAGCATTCATGCCTTAACACTTAGAAAAAAAAAATCAAACATAACCTCCCTTTTGTCCTCTATATTGCTACGGCAATAAGCAAGCACTCTATCAAATCCATAGCAATTTTTCTACAACCCATACACTCCTATACACATCTATCCTAAGACATTCTAAGGTGTTTCCATTCATTGAATCACCATTTCCAAGTATTACTCAAGAAAAAGAGAGCTAGGGTTTTGCTAAGTAAACAAGGGTTTTTATTTGTGCAAGCTTTGGTTTTGTGGCTAAACAAGGGTTTAGCACTTGTTCATCATCATCATCATACCTCTTAAGGTCTACTTGAACTCTTTATGTTCTTATAATTTTCATTTTTATGCATATGATTATTCTATTTAGCTTAAATCACCATTTAGGATTATTAACATGTAAAAAGAAGTTTTTATTTGTTGTCATCATAATGTACACTTTTATATACCTTATGATGTTAATGACATCATGTTAAAATGGTCACACAAGTGATTTACACTCTTGGTTAAACATGAAAATGATTATGTATTAATTAGGGTTTTCATAGTTTCATAATATGTTTTAAGTTAAAGAAATACTTATGACAAGTTAAGGTTAATTATGGACCTATGTTAATGTTGTATGGTTGCTAATATAAGGATGATATATAAAATATATGAAATATAAGACATATGGTGGGTTACAAAAGTGGAAAAGTATGAAAACAAGGATATATAAGGACTTAACAAACTCAACCAAACTTGCTGTCCAAAATTCGACATTTAACATATCCATTTTATGTTTTTATAAGATAAAACATTTCACGACGATTCCGAAAAGGTAAGAAACTTGTCAAACGGATTAATAACGAAAAAGTTACGTTAAAAACGAGTTATACGTTAATTAAACGGAGTTTATAAAAAACTTTTTATAAAAATTATTCAAACAGCAAGTTTGATATTTTTAACAAATAATACATATTTTTAGGATTCCAAAATGATAAGAATCGTAATTTTTTAATTAATAACGAACGAGTTATGAATTTCGCGAGTTTACGACAATTAATACTTTTATAAAACTATTTTTATAAAAGTTACTATTCATGACAGAAAGTTATATTTTTGTAAACCTCATAAATATATAGAACTTTCAATTACGAGAACATGCTCAAAAGAATCGCTAAAAACGGAGCTAT
>BQNB010132028.1:0-13476 GCA_026074375.1 Tanacetum coccineum | reverse complement strand
CTCCAAACCATAAACTTTATCATCGTTCGAGACCCAAATGCGTCCAATAACCCAAAAAGTGTGTGTTATCCGATATCGGCCAACACTAGCGGTACAAACTAGATATATCAGACAAAACAAATGGTATTAACATCCCAAGCAGTTAGCGACGCTTTTTCTATCTCAAAACTGTTACAAAGCTGTCACCATACCGTCACAGATCTGTTGCAAAAACTATCACTAATCCAATTGATCCTTCCTCTTATGGCATATAGTGACACTTTATCTGTCGCTACACTGTTGTTAATCGAGCAATACTATCTTTTCAAAGACAATATTAACCATGAATAGCCACCAGTACTAACTCACAAGGAGCAGTACTAACACGAACATTCGTTATAAGCAGTATTAAATCCAACTTGGCATGAGCACGAACAGTAGAAACATCCAGGAAGCACAAACATCGAATCAAATACCAGTATTAACCTCCATGTGCACAAACAGTATACATAATACTTTTAAAACTGTTTAACAAATATACAATAACCGCATGTACTCGAATCAGTAATGTCATAAACTTTCTTGTACCTCACAGTATTAATGTAACTTCACATGTGCCGAACAGTATTAAGTAATCTTCTTTATTGGCCCAAGCAGTTCCTTTAGCTTTTTCTATACCAAGCCAATCCCAAACGTGATCTGTCATGTACACATGAAAATCATATTAGGGTTTCAGTCCCCAAACATCCACACAGCGACATCCGAACAACTATTAATATCGGATCCACAATCAATGAACATCAACCGCACCATCATTAGACCCATATTGATCACACCTGAATCTTGCAATAAGACCTTAAAAAATTAGGGTTTCAATGGATCATAACAAACCACATCAAGACTGCCGTCATCAGGATATCCCTACTAGAGTTCATTATCAATCCTAGGATTGACTCACCAAAGCTAGCAGAAACATAAGCATTCAATCTCCAACCTGCTTCTTTTCTGATCAACAAAAAAAATCAACAACCCTAGATTAGGGTTTTATTAGACACGTATAGCAATAACACAAAATCAATTGATTTTGTGTCTTCTATCCATCTTCTTAATCAGATCTAGGGTTTGTAGGAAAACCCTAGTTTCACCAAATCACCATGTACCAAAGATCCAGAAACACGAACCTTTTTGTTCAAGAATACGACACCTAAAAACCTTGTACTCCTAGATATCAAGAGCAACCCGCTCTGATACCAATTGTTAAAACCTAATTGTAGGCTTCATAGATCGTTTTGCCCATCTAGGATATAATAACATTGAATGATATAAAGCACAGCGGAATAACAAATAAGAACATCAATGTTATCACAAGGTTTTCTTTATTCATACTAATAAACTATAAACTATTCGACTTTAATCAGTCGACTATGCTATCTAGATAACTAACTATTACACAAACTAATAAGCTAACTATTAGACTCTCATTGGAGAGATCTAACTATGATGGATGATAAAACTATTCACCCTAATACCCTTTATATAGAGGGATATTAAGGCTTACAAAGGAAGCTAATTAATTATATTAGGAAGCTAATTAAAACTAATTAAAACCTTCCTTTATCTTTGATATTCTTTGACTTTTCAATGCCTATCTTCATGGAAATCTTCCAGCTTTTAATTCTTCCATATGTAGAATACCAAAGTGTCATATTAATCCCTTGTTGTTTCATTCGTCTTCATTTATGCATATGTAATTTTGTAATCATCAAATCTGAGATCCCAACATAACCCCAACACAAAATCCATGCTAATATCAACCCATGGCTGCGCAGGAACAGGCAAAGGCATATAGAGACCTGCATTAGTAGCTGTCCCCTTTGAAACTTGGCATATACGACACCTCTTGACATAACGATCCACTTCTTTCCTCATAGTGGGCCAGAAATAAGAAGCCTGCACCAACTGTAAAGTGCGATCGCGACCAACATGCCCTTCACCATGTAACTCCTTAATAATTTTCAAGCGAAGACTGGTATTAGGAATACATAGTTGATTCCCTTTGAAAAGAAAACCATCATGAATATTAAAATCTGGTTTTTGCCCTGATTGCACACCCTGCAAAACATTAGAAAAGTATGGGTCCAAAGTTAACTGCTCACGAATAACATCCAGCCCTGGCACATCAACTTGCATAGAAACAAGCAGATTACTCCTCCTACTTAAGGCATCAGCAGCCCGATTAGAAACACCAGTCTTGTGTTTGACCACAAAAGTAAACTTCTCAAGAAATGCCAACCAACGCCCATGCTTATGTGACACCTTATCTTGAGTGTGAATATGCCTTATGAAATAGGTAGTGGCGCCAATGCTTTACAGCTTGGACCACCGCATAAAACTCCAGGTCATAAGTGGTGTACCTAGACTTTGGCTCCGTCAATTTCTCACTAAAATAAGCAACAGGCCGACCACCTTGACTAAGAACACCCCCAATTGCAACCTTTGAGGCATCCGTATGAAGTTCAAAAACTTTAGAAAAGTCAGGTAATACCAAGATTGGTGTTGTAGTAAGCTTTTCTTTGACAACCTGAAAAGCTGACTCTGCCTCCTCCGTCCACACAAATGACTTTCCCTTCATGCAATCTGTCAAAGGGGCCATAATGGAACTAAAATTCGGGATGAACCGCCTATAAAAAGAAGCAAGGCCATGAAAACTTCAAACTTCAGTAATGGTAGTTGGGGTTGGCCACTCTTGAACAGCCGCTACCTTAGACTCGTCCACCTGTATCCCTTCACCAGAAACAACATACCCCAAAAACAAAACCTTAGGGGTCATGAACACACATTTCTTTGTGGCTGCATAAAAACTATCCTTGCGAAGTAAGGTCAAGACCTGCCTCACATGGGTGACATGCTCACTAAAAGAAGCACTATAAATGAGAATATCATCAAAATAAACAACCACAAACTTCCCAATAAAAGGTCTAAGCAATTGATTCATCACACGCATAAATGTGCTAGGTGCGTTTGACAAACCAAAAGGCATCACTAACCACTCATACAATCCTTCACGCGTCTTAAAGGCTGTTTTCCATTCATCACCAGGCCTAAGACGAATCTGGTAATACCCACTCTTCAAATCTAATTTCGTGAAGATAGTAGCACCACTAATTTGGTCAAGTAAATCATCAAGGCGAGGGATAGGAAACCTGTACCTCACAGTAATCTTGTTGATGGCTCGACTGTCAACACACATACGCCATGATCCATCCTTCTTTGGAGTCAATAGGGCAGGAACAGCACATGGGCTCATGCTTTCACGAACGTGACCCTTAGAAACCAATTCCTCAACCTGCCTACGCAACTCCTCATGCTCTCCTGGGCTCATTCTGTAATGTGGCCTGTTAGGCAATTGTGAACCAGGCTCCAAGTCAATATGATGTTGGATGTCACGTAAAGGTGGCAATCCATCAGGTAACTCATCAGGGAAAACATCAGAAAATTCCTTAAGCAAAGGAATCATAGCCTTGGGAATTTCACTATCCTTAGCCACTTCCTTCCCTATTAGCACAAAAACATCATCGCCCATCTGCAATTCATCCTGAAACTGTGAAAGTGTTAGTAAATTACCAGTGGGCTTGTTGACTAACTCTTTGGGTTTATTCGGCATCAAAGTTATCTTCACACCATCAAACAAGAAACTATAAGTATTAGCTCTCCCGTAATGTGTGGTGTTGCGGTCATACTCCCAAGGTCTACCCAACAATAAGTGACAAGCATCCATGGGCACCACATCACACCAAACACTATCTTTATATGTTGTTCCCACAGAAAAAGCAACAAGGACACGCTTGGAAACAGTTACCTCCCCACCTTTCTTAAGCCATTGTAACTTGTAAGGTTTGGGACGATTCTCTGTTTTCAACCCTAATTTCTGAACCGCCTCTTCAGCTACCAAATTATCACAACTCCCTGGGTCAACCACAAAGGTGCAAACCTTACCCAAAACGGTACAAGTTGACTGAAAGATGTTGTGCTTGAGCCAATCATCGCCAACAGCCTTTGGTGTCAAGCAGGAGCGCTTTATCATCAAATTCACCCCCACATCCCCACTCACAACCTCCTCTTCATATGGTTCATCATCAAACACTGGATGTTCTTCATAATCGTTATCTGCCAAACCATTATCTTCCCATTCCTCATCAACAAATAATTGTCTTTTCCCAGCCTTCTTACACTCTGACTGTCGGTGACCAGGTTCACCACAGTTAAAGCATTTCAAACCACTACTTCCAACCCCCTTAGGAATTGGTCCGGTATTACCACCACCCATTTTCGTCTGATTGGGAACAAATCGAGAAGTCACGTTACCCGAACCAAAACTACCTCCTGTTACGGCAGGAGAAGACAAACTTCCAACCCGTCGGTTTTGTTTTTCAAAAGCTAATGCTCGTTGATATGCATCAGAAAGTGTTACCGGATCAAACATGTTAACAGAATCCATGATCTGGACTCTTAGACCACCAATGTAACGAGAGACAAGTTGATCATCAGTCTCTTGAATATCATTCCTTGCAATTAGTTGGTAAAATTCGGTTGTGTAATCTTCAACAGACTTGGTCCCCTGTTTCAGATTTTGTAACCGCTGGTACATCAATCGTTGGTAGTTATGAGGAATAAAGTTTTCCTTCAATAACTTCTTCATCTTCCTCCAACTGGTGACTCTTGGCTTTCCATTAAGTTGCTGCCACCATGCGGATGCCCTACCACGTAGCTTGGTAGCGATCAATGAAACCCTTTTGTTTTTCAGGAAACATCTTTGAATTCAAACACCTCTTCAACGGACAAGCCAATCAATAAACCCTTTGGGGTTCAAAGTATTCCCATCAAACTCAAGAATTTGGACCTCATTTCCAGATTCACCAACGCCTATTTTCTCCCTTTTGAATTTGTCTTGTCGAACGGTTGCTCATCAGAAGATGAACCGTCACCATCAAACAACAAGTTTTCCGACTCTTCACCTTCACTTCCCTGACTGTTACGATCCCTACGTCTTCTTGGATTCATAATGTCATTCATTCAATCAGCCAATTGATCAACAAACTGATCTAATTGCTCATCCATTCTTGCCATATAAACTCGCTGCTCAATTCTTGCTTTAAGCTTGGCTATTTCTCCTTGGAGGCATATTAACAGAACTTAGGCTCTTGTACGAAACTGTGTTAGTCTAAGTCAAAACGACGATAACACAAATCGACCTGTTGATTCACACGAAAATACCAGGGTTGATTTCTTCAACATCGTTGATTCACACGAATACCGATTATTAGGATAAATTTAGCAAACGGCCAAAATTAGACTTTTTATATTTCTTGAACTGAATAGCTAGGGTTACAATACAGTTATTAAATAGGAAAGCAAAACTGAAACGGGCCTTAAAAGATAAACGGGCCGAAAGTTATGCTAAAAACAAAAGTCCAAAATTCTCGAAAAACACGAAAATGTAAATAACTCCTAAAATATAATGATTCAAGGCTCGAAACTCTTGTAACCAAACTATGTTACCCTAGCGTTCTCCTCGTTCCAAGCTTTGAAACGGCTGGTCGTGGGCCTGAAACGGATTATCTGAGCCCAAGTTATGCCCTTTTGAATAAAGGGCTTTTCTTCACACGATCTTGGGCCTCCAGAAACAAATTGGCCCGTTCTTCAATACTTGGGCCTGCTTCAGTTTGGGACCCTAATATGTTCAAGAAAACGAACTCTATAGTTTCCGATTACTTCGTTATGATTAGAGGTGATTGGATGCCAAATGGTAAAAAACTTCTTATTATCTTAGTATATGCTCCTCAAGAGTTAACCGAGAAAAAGATGTTATGGGATTACTTGACTCTTGTGATGTCTAATTGGGAAGGAGAGGTGGTTATTATGGGTGACTTTAATGAAGTTCTCAATAAATCGAAAAGGTTTGGAACGACGTTTAATAGGCATGGTGCTGATGTATTTAATTTATTCATTTTTAATGCGGGTTTAGAGGAGGTGCCATTAGAAGGTTGCTCATTCACATGTTGTCACAAATCTGCTACTAAGATGATTAAACTCAATTGTTTTCTTATTTCTAATAGTCTTCTATGTTCATGCCCGCATATTTCTTCAATTACTCTTGACCGTTATTTATCTGATCATCGTCCGATTCTTATGCGTGAGGTGTATTATGACTATGGTCCGGTGCCGTTTCGGTTCTGTCATTATTGGTTTGAGGTGAAAGGTTTTGATAAGTTTATTGAATACTCTTGGAAGGAAGCTCCTATTATTGAATCAAATTCTTTGGTTAGAATGATGAAAAAACTTAAATACATGAAAGGAAAAATCCATATGTGGAACAAATTGAATAAGGAAAAGTCGCAAAAAAGTAAAAGAAGTTTGATAGTTGAGTTAGCGGATTGTGATGCTATTATTGATAAAGGCGAAGGAGAGATTAATGTTGTTAATAGAAGAACGGAGGTTGTTAGATTACTTCAAGAAGTGGAGAAGATACAATTATTGGAAGCGGCTCAAAAAGCAAAGATTAAGTGGGATATTGAGGGCGATGAAAACTCCAAGTATTATCATAGTGTGATTAACAAAAAGAGAAATCTGCTTAACATTCGTGGTATATTGGTGGAAGGTACATGGATTGATTCTCCATGTTTGGTGAAAAGTGAGTTTCTGTCGCACTTTAAAAATTGGTTCGAGCAGCCAAATGATAATCGGCTTCATATGGATATGAACTTTTCGAATACACTTAATTCTGATCAAGTTGCTGATTTGGAATGTCAAGTTTCTAAAGAGGAGATAAAAAGGCGGTGTGAGATTGTGGGATTGATAAGTCTCCTGGTCCGGATGGGTTTACGTTTGGTTTTTATCGTCGGTATTGGAATCTTATAGAAAATGACGTTGTAGATGCGATGACTTGCTTTTTTCATCAAGGTTCCTTTCCTAAAGGCGGTAATTCTTCTTTCGTTATTTTGATTCCTAAAACTCCTAATGCTAATATGGTGAAAGATTACAGACCGATTAGTTTAATTGGAAGCATGTATAAAATTATTTCAAAGATTTTGGCGAATCGCCTTGTTGTGGTGTTGGGCGTTCTAGTTAACGAGATCCAATCGGATTTTGTGGCTGATAAACAAATTCTTGATGGTCCGTTTATATTGAATGAACTAGTTCAATGGTGTAAGAAGAAAAAGAAACAATCGATGGTGTTTAAGGTGGATTTTGAAAAGGCGTATGATTCGGTTAGATAGGATCATTTAGACGACATTATGAGAAAGTTTGGTTTTGGAGAGAAGTGGTGTATGTGGATTCAAAGTTTCCTTCGGTCTTCTAGGGGTTCGGTTATTGTGAATGGAAGTCCTACAGAGGAATTTCAGTTATATAAAGGTCTTAAACAAGGTGATCCGCTATCTCCTTTCTTGTTTATTTTGGTCATGGAAAGCTTACACATATCGTTTCAAAGAGTAGTGGATGTAGGTTTGTTCAAAGGTATTGAGTTAGCTCCTTCACTCAATCTTTCTCATATGTTTTATGCCGATGATGCTATATTCATGGGCCAATAGAGTGAGTCTAATATTGATACCATTGTTCAAGTGTTGGAATGTTTTAATCGTGCATCTGGTCTTCGTATTAACATGACTAAAAGTAAACTGTTGGGTATTTCTGTAAAAGACGATAAAGTAGAGCAAGCAGCCGAAAAGATTGGTTGTAATACTCTTAAAATTCCTTTTTCTTATTTAGGGTCGAAAATAGGTGGGTGTATGTCTCGTATTAAGACTTGGAATGAGACGGTTGAAAGGATGGCAGATCGTTTATCTAAGTGGAAGTTTAAGACCCTCTCGATTGGAGGTAGACTTATTCTTCTTAAATCTGTATTAGGATCTATGCCAATGTATCATATGTCTATATTTAAAGTCCCGAAGAAGGTGCTTTAACGTATGGAATCTATGCGTTCTCATTTTTTCAATGGTGTTGTATCATCAAGTAAAAAGTCAGTTTGGGTGAAATGGAAACATGCTTTGGCTTCTAAAGACAAAGGTGGTCTCGGTGTGTCAAGTTTATTCGCGCTTAATAGAGCTCTTATGTTCAAATAGGTTTGGCGTTTTATCACTCAAGGTTCTTCGTTATGGGCTAGGGTTATAAAAGCGTTGCATGGTGATGATGGAAAAATTAGTAAGAAGGTGAAGTCCTGTTATCCTTCGATATGACTCAATATTATCCAAGAGGTGGAGAGGTTTAAGTCTCGTTGTATAGATTTGGTTAGTGTCATTCACTCGAAGTTAGGTAATGGGGCGAACACATCCTTTTGGGAGGTTGCTTGGCGTGGGGAATCAGTGTTTAAAATCCTATATCCTAGGTTATATGCGTTGGAAACTCAAAAACAGATCGACGTGGCATCGAAACTTTCTCATTCAGATCTGGATTTTTCGTTTCGTCGACCTCTTAGGGGAGGTGTCGAGCAATTTCAATTCGAGCTTCTGAAGGTGAAAGTGGAGGGATGTATTCTTTCCGATATGATGGATAGATGGTTTTGGGCGTTAGAAGGTTGGGGTGATTTTACTGTAGCGTCGGTTAGGAAGATGATCGATGACTTCATGTTACCGGAGGTGTCATCTAAAACGCGTTGGATTAAAGCGGTTCCTATTAAGGTAAATGTGCATGCGTGGAAAGTTAAACTTGATGGTCTTCCTACTAGACTTAATATATCTCGTAGAGGTATCATTATTGAGTCTATTTTATGTCCTATGTGTGGTAAGGCGGTAGAGTCGACTAGCCATATTTTCTTCACATGTCAAACTTCTAGTGAAATTTTGCGTAAGATTTCTCGATGGTGAGATATTGATTATATGGAGGTCTCCTCTTATGAAGAATGGTTAGATTGGATCTTGAATATGCGGCTTTCGATTAAGCACAAGCAGTTATTTGAAGGAGTGTGTTATGTGTTGTGGTGGCATGTTTGGAGTTTTCGTAACAAAATCATTTTCGGTAGTCAGCTTCCTTCTAAGGTTTTGATTTTTGATGATGTGGTGTCTCGTTCGTTTTAATGGTGTCGCTATAGATGTAAAATGTCATTTAGTTGGATTGAGTGGCTTAAAAACCCTCATTTTATTTCTTTGTAATTTCTAGCTTCTTGCTAGTTTGTTCTAATAAAAATCCGTCGTTCAAAAAAAAACTCTTAAGGGTCATCTGTAATTACTTGATAAATAAGAGTAGAGTTTGTTGACTTTCATTGTTCTTTACATAAATGGACTTTGTGAGGTGTTATTTTATGTCATGATATCAATGTACAAGTACAAGTATCTTATATATATGGCATATTGAATCGTTTGGCTCAAGTGACATATACAACATTAGAAGCGACGAAGCGTAACAAAATTTTGTTTTACAATAGTTTTTTATAACGCACCTATATTTGCATGCCATTATAAAGTGTGTTGTAATAGGTTTGTATGTCAGTTTTTTTTATAAATGGTAGAAATAGCTACACAAATTACACAATAAAAAGTTATATGTGCATAACTTAGACAGGTGATAATTCCGATGACGGATGATGGTTATCCACTGGTTTTGATGAGAAATCATTAACGAAAAAGGATAAAGATTATATCTCGCCTGATAGTATTGATTTTTCTTGATTCAAAACAGAGACTTGGAGATGAAAAGTAAGTGTATTGTTTTGTAATGGCGAATTTCATATCAGATGAATGTTTTTTTAATTAGTAGAAGTAAACAAACACCAAGAAAACAAATTAAACGAGGATTGAAGTACCCTTGAATTGAAGTTCTTGTCATTTTTCTGCTTTTCAGTAAGCTATTATTCACTCATTACATTTTATTATGGACCACCTTTCAAATTAGAGCATACCTGCATTTGGATCAGCTCATGGATTGTCGAGATAAAAAGGCTCCAACTCAAGCATTGACACAAGGTGATAGGCAACAGCTTAGTAACTGGATCTAAGATCAACCAGAACAAAGAAAATAAGGGCAGCGTTCCCTCTGAGATACAGAAAACACCACTCAAAGATCTCGGTGGGCAAATCCAACTTGGTGACCTTGTTACAGACACACCACGAGATTCTAAATTAGCTTCCAACATCACCTCCTAATTCTGCCTAAACTAGTATAGCAATGGAATAACACAATATCTAAATAAAGAGAAAGAGTTTTAGGAAAATCAAGAACTGCTTCTCATTCCTGAGTTTTTGCATTACATACCAGGAAAAAGGAAAAAAACCACCCACTAGCTACAATTAGGGAAAGTAAATAACTATTTTTGAAAATGTCAAATAAAGGAAAATAATAGAGAAAATAAAATGACATAGAAATAAAATAGACTGGGAATTATAAGTTAACTAGTTGAAGACGGGTGGAGGTGAAAAGCCTACGATCAAATAATGGTATCTGACTGAATCAAGCTGACCCATCCGTGTCCCACTTGACTCGAATCTTGACACGGGTTTGGGTCTGGTGCATCAATCAATTCTTGAGGAGGGTTCTGCCTATCATCCTCTCCGGCTTCAAGAAAGTTTACCCTCAAACTTGGGATAGGTTCGTCCGGGTCATAGTAGGGTTAAAGATCAGAGACATTGAACGTAGCAGCTGTTGCAGGTGTTCTAGGAAAATCTACTTTGTAGGCGTTGTTGTTAACCTTGGTTAGGATTTTAAACGGACCTTCACCCCTAGGGCTAAGCTTGGAACGACGCTTAGCTGAAACCAATCCTTTCGAAAATGAACCCAAACTAGATCGCCTAGTTGAAACAGAATGTTCTTGCGTCCCTTATCACAGCGATACTTAATAAGTTCATTTGACTTGATGATCTTGTCATATACGAGCTGATGCAAAGCCTTAATATCAGCAGCTCGATCACTGGCTTCCCGATTGAATTTAGTTGACGTGTCAAGAACAACAAGGTATAATGGTGTCTTCGGATTCAAAATGTAAACAACCATGAAAGGACTACGACCGGTGGTCTTGTTGGGAGCTCTATTATAAGCAAGTTCAGCCTGAGGTAGCAACTCCTCCCACTGTTTCAGATTAGTATTGATAAGCGATCTAAGTAGAGACCCGGAGGTGCGGTTAGTTACCTCTGTCTGCCCATCAGTTTGGGAGTACTAAATTTTAGTTTAGTACCCATTCTCCTCCATAAAGTTACCCAAAAATGACTAAGAAACTTGACATCCCGGTCACTAACCATTGAACGCGGGATTCCATGAAGTCTAATTATTTCTTTGAAGTAGAGATTAGCTACCTGAACAGCATCATATGTGGTATGACAAGCAATGAAATGGGCTATTTTTGAGAAACGGTCAACCACTACCATAATAGAATATTTCTGGCGTTGTATTCTGGGTAAACCAATGATGAAGTCAAGGCTAATTTCTTCCCACGGGGTGACAGGTACTGGTAACGGCATGTACAAGCCATGGGGAGACGAGTGACTTTTGGCTTGTGACAAGGCAAACAACGTCGAACATAATGTTCTACATCACGCTCCATCTTGGGCCAGAAAAAAATAATTTTGTAACATTGCAAGAGTTTTATCAATGCCCAAATGCCCTGCTAATCCACCCTCATGAGTTTCTTTGATCGACAACAACCGAATGTTGTGCCTAGGAATACATAACCTATTTTTTTTGAAAAGGTAGCCATTACAGACATGATATTCACTTGTGGTGTGATTTTGGCAGCTAGAAAATGGTTCTTCAAAATTAGGATCAGAGGGGTAGTTCTGTGGTAGTATTTCAAGCCTAACAACTCTCGGTCATAGCGAATTAACCAAAGTATATTTGCGAGATAAAGTATCAGCTCCCTGGTTTAGTTTTCCTAAATTGTGCTTAATGGTGAAATCAAATGCTTGTAAATACTCCAACCACTTAGCGTGTCGTGGACGTAACTTGTGTTGCCCTTGAATATACTTGAGTGCCTCATGATCAGAATTCAATATGAATTCCTTAGAGATCAAATAATGTTGCCACTGATCCAAAGCCTTAACTATAGCGTAAAATTCTTTGTCATAAGTCAAATATCGTTGCTTTGCTTCATTTAGTTTCTCGCTAAAATAGGCAATTGGTCGGCCCAATTGTGACAGAACAGCACGAATTCCCACTCCGGACGCATCACATTCGACCTCAAAGACTTCATCAAAACAAGGAAGGGCCAAGACTGGGGTCGAAGATAATTGTTTCTTGAGCTCTTCAAATGCGGCTTGCGCTTGCGGATTTCAGGAAAACTGTTGAATAGATCGCGGAACTGGCCAGTCCCGAATAGCTTGGACCTTTCTTTCATCAACCTGAATACCTTATGCAGACACTAAATAACCAAGAAAGGTTATCTGAGTAGTGAAAAACTCGCATTTGTCTAAATTCCTATAGAGCTTCTCCTGATCTAACACCTCGAATAATTGCTGAAGGTGGGATTGGTGATCATCTTTGGTTTTACTAAACACGAGGATGTCATCAAAATATACGACAACAAACCTACCCAAAAAAGGTTTTAATACATGGTTCATCAAGCGCATGAAAGTACTCGGTGCGTTAGACAACCCGAAAGGCATGACAAGCCATTCATATAAACCATATTTTGTTTTGAAAGCTGTCTTCCACTCATCTCCTTCATATATTCTAATTTGATGATAACCGCTCTTTAGATCGACCTTAGAAAACACGGTAGCACCATAGAGTTCATCCAACAGGTCATTGAGTAGAGGAATTAGAAAATGGTACTTAATGGTTATCTTATTGATTGACTTGCTATCCATACACATTTGCCATTCTTCGTTCTTTTTGGGCACAAGTATAGTGGGAACTGCACACGGACTAAGTGATTTGCGTATGAGTCCCTTTTGCAATAGCCCTTCAACTTGTTTCCTCATCTCGTCTGTTTCTTGGGGGTTTAAATGGTAAGCGGGTTTGTTAGGTAGTACCGAACTGGGAATAAAGTCGATCTTGTGTTGAATGGTACGTAGGGGTGGAAACCCGGAAGGAATCTCAGCGGGGAATACATGATTATAGGATTGTAGTAAAGGCTGGATATGGGGGTTAAGGGTGATTGGTGGGATAGGTTCAGTCTCATCAAGACCCATAAGAATAAAATATGTAATAGAATAATACTCTTGTTGTTCAGCTTTCAACAAAGTACTCAAAGGTTGGGGGTGTTTAGTTGAAGTGGTGACCGGAGACATTGGGGTGAGTACGATTTTTTTATCGTTGTGGTTGAAAGAGTAGGTGTTTGATAGCCGTCAAGCATCACCCGACGATCAAACAGCCATGGACGTCATAAGAGTACGTGGAAAGCATCCATAGGAATGACATCATACCGAATCTTGTCCTCGTATGATCTGCCAATACTAAGAGACAAAAGAATTCGATGAGACACATGTATTCCTTTACCTTGGTTTAACCATTGAATCACATAAGGCGAAGGATGAGGCTCGGTGATCAGGTTCAGTTTGGAGACCAAAGTTTGTG
>BQNB010132027.1:0-18692 GCA_026074375.1 Tanacetum coccineum | reverse complement strand
CTCTATATAGACACCATGTGTTGTGATGATATCCATTCTTGTTTACGCCTCGCGTTTCCGCCTTGGCGAGGTGTGACACAGCTTGTTCTTCTTCAAAGGGTAACAGGATAGTCAGAGTATTGCCACCTCTGACTCTCCTTAGAACCACAACGTATTCCTTCTACATACCAGCTGATACCATCCTAGCTGACGAGTATGTCTTCAAGTGATCTTCGACTTCCTTAAAGATGTATTTGACTTGAATACGTCTGAGGTTGCTCGCTGAGGCTTTGCACTCAGCGAGTCCTTCAATACCCGCTGATGTTTATCAGCGGGTCTTTTATTACTTTGCCTAATTTCCGTTTAAACCTAGGCACTGATCATTGGGCTCTGAATTGGCCTAAAAATCTCCCCCTATTTGAATATAAATTAAGCTAAGTAAAAAATTATAGTAAGTGAGACACAGCTTCTTACAAATAATTTAACATAGGAACTGACAAAATAACTTCATTGATTCATTACATATTTTGGCCCAAGCCATCTAAGTTATCTTTTACAATTTCCATAGCCTGATTAACATCATCCCTGGCCTCTACTGTCAGCTCTAATTTCCTGAACATTTCTTCCGCCTCTAGAGTACCCTTCTGAATGGCAGTTTGTAGTCTAATCAGCTGAGCAGTAGTGGCTAGATAGAATTCTTCTTCTCTCTGAAACGCTAAGTTAAAATTACCGTTGTAGAAGAAGATCCCTGATTCAGGTTCCCTGATGACTCTACCTCTTGATCCTTCAATGTTTAGGGGAGGAATTAAATTCCTTTGCATCCCATCAACCACTATATTATCTTTCACAAACACTTCTTGTAGGATCTCTGAGCTTCTTTTTCTTTTTCTGTCATCTACTGAGATTCCAAAGGTTGATAGTTCAGGTGGGGATGGAATGCCTAGCTTCTTTGCTTGAGTTAGGACCCACTCAAATTTGGCTCTAAGGCTTTGAAGTAGTAAGGCAATTGACTTGCCTTTCGACTTTAATGCCAGAGCATGTACTTCCAGCCATTTACTAAACCCTAGTGTCTTTAATATGAATTTCTCATATACTGTGAGGTTCAGTGGGTCGTAGCCTCTGGTAATCCTCATAGAAGCTTTCTTGGAAGAGTTTAATCTGTAGCTGATCTTTATGATTGGTAGCTAATAAACCCTATGAGTGATCTGATGATTGTATTCATCAAACATCTTTTTCCTTTTGGCCTCATGCTCAGCCATCTTCTGAGTCTGAGCCTTGATTGTAGCAGGGTTCAAGATTTTCTTCCAAGATTTCTCAGACTTCTCTTTCTCAGCCTTAAGATCAGCTAATATTTTCATCTCCTTAAGTTGAGCCATGACATCCTCCTAAGTCAGTTGTCCCTCTGGGATGACAAATGACTTGAAACTTGGTATTTTGGGAGCTGAACCTCCTACTTCCATAAAAGACATGATGTCCTTTAGTAGATATTCGGTTGCAATACCTTTCCCTTTGGATTCATCTCTAAGAGGAGTTGGATCTCTTGGTGGAGTTGGCTCTCTTGGAGGAGTAGGAGAGAAAATGGATGAAGTGGTCTTGGTGAGATGTTAAGTGAATTGATCCATTGTCATTTTGGAAAGACTTAGGCATGATTAACTTTAGAGGTGTTGGTGATGGAATTGAGAAATTTAGCTTCTTGAAAGGAGGTTCATCATCAGTTACTTTCTTCTTTGAAGTGTCTTCCTCTGAACTCTTTTCTACTGAGGCATGAAGAACCAAAGCATTTTCTTCATTTACATGAGGAGCTTGTTCTACATTTGATACTACTTGAGCTGGTGGTTGCTCCCCTTGAACAATAGTCATAGTGGTGTCTCCTAAATGTTGCCCCTCTTAGTTTGATAAGGGTTTTGAGCATCTTTCTCTTTAGTTGGTGTTTCAGGGTTGTTTTTCTCCTACTTCTCCCCTTTAGCATTAGCCTTTTTAAAGACTTCTGCTAATTTAAGGAGGAAAACCATGTCCTTAAACATAAGCCTGAGATCCTGAACATGCTAGGAGTTTGTGGCCACAGAGGATTGGACCGATGCTAGTTTGTTAGAGACCCCCTTCATTCCTTTGCAAACCTATTTGCTGACTGACAACCCTAGCTTAGTTTTGATGACTTTACTCAGCTCTTCCTGAAGGTGAAAAAACCTTCAACTCTCCATAGTGTTGAAGGCATTAAATTCTTTGTAGATTGGTTTGAGAAGAATGCTAGGAAGCTGATCTTTTAAGGTCTCCTGAACTTGGGCAGCAAACAGAGGTAATTTCTCTTTAATAGATTCCAAAACAGATTGTTTGATAGAATCCGGAATCAACTGAGGAAGAGTGTTTTTCAGAGCCTCTGATAGCAAACTAGGCAGATTTGCTTTGAGAGCATCAACAACAATTAAAGGTATAGAGGACTGAATATCATCAGCCACTTTCTTGGATATGCCGGACTCTAACTGATCAACCTTGGTATTAAGTGTGCGTAATTCTTCTTGAAGATAACCAAGGGGGTCTGACTGATCTGGCATACCAGCGGAAGCATGAAAGGTTTCAGCAGTACCTTCCTAATAGTCATTGTCAGTAGAGTATGGAGTCTCAAAGCCTGTTAGAGAGGCCAACTCATCCTCAGGCATGGAGCGAAGATAAGAGTCAGTTTCATTAGAGCCATTTACTTCCTTATCATATTTAGGAGTGATATCAATTACAGGAAGACCATTTGAAGTACTTTGTGACCCTTGATGAATGAACAAAGAACCAGAGAGAGTAGCAGCTTGAAAGGACTTAATGATTTTTTATCTCTGATTCAGTGTCAAATGGGATCTCATCCATTTCTTGGTCAGCTTTGTTCTTTTGATCATATTCGTCCATGATCTGCTTAAAAGTGACATCCCCCATAGATTCTAATCCAGCACCCTTTACTTCTTCCTCAACATTTTAGTCTAGTACATGTATAAATGTGTTAGTTGAAAAAATGAGTTTGTAATGATGGTTAGGATCGCCATTCGCTGCCCCTAAGAAGACTGGGTGTGATTATCCAGTCCCCTTAAAAGTTTAAAACTTTTGGGACTCTTTTCAGTTGTGAATTTATAATATGAGGAAGGATCGCCATTCGCCGCCGCTAAAAAGACTATGTGTGATTATCCAGTCCCCTCAAAAGTCTAAGACTTTGGGACTCTTTTCATTGGTTAAGGGGACCCCTGAGTCTGAGTGAGGTTCTGGTCATATAGGGGTCGACTTTTATGCACGGATGGGTTAATCCATTAAAGTTTAGAGTTTTCAGAGTTAAACATCAGGTAATTTTAGCCTTTCAGTATCATCCCCGGAGTGCAAACACAGAGTGTACAAAATATTTGAGAAATTAAGTGCTGACTTTGACTCTCCATTGGGTCGGGGGTAGCCCTTAACTTCACCACTCTCTCCTAGAGAAGTTTGAGAGTGGTTGCTTGCAATGCCCCTTATTTTTAAAATACTGTTACCTTTTCGGCTTCAGCGGCTTTTGGCTGGTTTAATTGCTCCTCTACCGATTCGGAGGCATCTAGACTCTAGGTTGCATCAGCGGTAGCTACTGTCTCCTCGGCGTGCTGAGTCTCAGCGACTTGTTTCTTTGGAAGGATGACCCTGACCTTATATGAAGACTTTGGTTTGGAATTTGGGCTGAGTGACAGGCTGCACAGAGGTCCTGGACAGGGACTTATCAGCTGAGTCATCAACATTTACCTCCCCAGATGAAGGGATCAAAGACTGTTTAGGCTCTTAAAAAGGTTTAGCTACTTTTAGCATATGTGAAGTTAAAGGGACTTCAGATGCCAAAGGTGTCTGAAAATAAGTAGCTGAAATGGTGTAGGGTTTTACAAAAGTAAGAGCATCGTTGATGTAGTTCTCTCCCAGCTGTTTCTTAAAAATCAGGGATAAAAATATTGTATAACAAATATTTACCTCCCTATTCTTCTTCCCATTTTGAAGCTTATGAACAAAATCAGAGAAAATAATTGCCCCAATATCAATCTTCAGCCCCCAAATAAGACTATATGCAATGGTCTGCTGATTTAGGTTCAGCTGGTCATGTGATCCCTGCATCCCACCCAAACACTTAACAATATATTGCATGAAAATTCTCTAGGTGGGTGTAAAATACTTGATCTTTAAGGACGAAGAGTTAACAAGGACAGTGGATGAAAGCGTTTGTTTGTCCTTGTCAAATAAACCCAATGTAGCCAGCCCAGCCCTCATGGTATCTTTGGGGGGTAAAGGTACGACATTTCTACAAACAGGTATGCCAATGGCAGAGATAAACTCATCTTGAGTAAAGAACAAGGGTTTTTCAACAAATGAAAGTGAGAAGGTGATGGTCTTGGTTGCCTCATCTACCTCCGCAGTATACCAAAATTCTTTGAGGTATTCTACGTAAGTTGCGGAGGGTTGTCTGGTTAAGGTGGTACTGATGCAACACTTTGAGAGAAAACTAAGCATGGGATGGTATAAATTGTTTGAGTACATAAGTAGTGCAACTGCATTATTGTAAGCAATGATACCCGCCTCACACTGAAAACTTACTTTTGATGATGGTGAAAGATGAGATGATTATTGTGAAGAGGTTGATTCTGAAGCCATTTGATTTGTTTGAAAGAAAATTTTGCTTCTTTTTGAATGAAAGGATTTGTGAGAGATGATGAAATTTGAGGATTTAGGGTTTTGTGTGTGAAAAATGATGCGAGTATGAAAAGGTGAACAGTTTATACCATAAATTTTTTATATATATTTTAAAATAAAAGTGATTAAATGCGAGTGGTAAAACTGTCACAAAACATGAGGCCTCTTTGCCCTTTCGTGTACTGTAATTCCGCATTTTTCGAGAAAGTTGGTAGATTAAATCTGAGTTAAATATTGAGAAGGTTTGTATTTAAACTTGGTAGTTACATTTAAGTTACCTTAAAAACATTTAATATTTAAGTCAGAGATCACTTAAAGCCTTTTTCTTATCAAAGACCTATTTTTGAATATTGAGCATACCCAAATCAGCGACCAATCTAGTAAAGCTAGGCTCAGCTAGTGGTTTAGTAAAAATATCAGCTAGGTGTAAATCAGTGGGTACAAAATGAAGCTCAATATCCCCTTTTAAAATGTGGTCTCTGATGAAGTGATACCGGATGTCAATATGTTTTGTCCTAGAGTGCAGTACTGGATTGTTAGAAATGGCAATGACACTTGTATTATCACAAAATATGGGAACCTTGTCATAGAGAACATCATAGTCAGCAAGCTGACTCTTGATCCAGAGGACTTGAGCACAACATCCAGCTACAACCACATATTCAGCTCCAACTGATGACATTGCCACAGAGCTTTGCTTCTTTGCACTCCAACATACTAACTTTCCACCAAGTATTTGACAGCCCTCTGAGGTACTTTTTCTATCCAGGTTACATCCAGCATAGTCTGAGTCAGAGTATGCTTTCAGATTAAAGCCTGATCCTTTTGGATACTAGAGGCCTAGATTTGGAGTTCCTTTAAGATACCTGAAAATTCTTTTTACAGTGACAAGGTGGGATTCCTTAGGGTTAGCTTGGTACCTAGCACATAGACATGTGGAGAATTAGATATCAGGTCTGCTAGCTGTGAGGTACATCAGTGACCCTATCATGCCTCTGAGCAATGTCTCATTAATAGAGACCCCTGACTCATCAGGGCCCAAATTGTTTGGGAGAAGCATAGGGCATTTCATTGATGCACAATCAGCTAGGTAATATTTTTTTAGTAAATCCTTAACATATTTTTCTTGACAAATAGAGATTCCTTTAAAATCCTGTTTTATTTGAAAACTCAGAAAATAAGTTAATTCATCCATCATACTCATTTCATACTTTTTGGTCATCAGCTTGCCAAATTGTTTACTTAATTTTAAACTGGTTGACCCAAAAATGATATCATCCACATATATCTGTATAATTATAGCATCACTCTTAGTTTTATAAGTAAAAAAAGTGTTGTCAATAGAAATTTTGACAAAGTTTCATACCATCATGATTGGGAAATTCACTGCTTTCAAACCCATGAGGTTGTTTGTACTTACCACCTCTTTTGAAATTTTCCATTCAAAAATGGGACTTTTCACTCATCATCTGAGACACTCATAAAACCCATGTAGGCTGCATAAGCAAGAAAGATCTGATGGCTTCAATCTTGCAACCAAGTGCAAAAGTTTCTTCATAATCATCCCTTCCCTACTGATTTTAACCCTGAGCAACATAGCCTTCGCATTATTCTTAATAACAACCCATTTTCACATCCATCTTATTTTTTCAGATCTATTTGGTCCTAAATTATGGTTTTACCATGCGGTTTAGGAACCAAATAGGTCCAAACCTTGTTTCTTTCAAATTGATTCAGCTCTTCTTGCATTGCTATAATCCAGCCTTCTTCTTCCAGAGCTTCAATAAGCTTCTTGGGTTCAATTCACAGAGAGAAGATTAAAGACTGACTATTCCTTGAGCTGAGGCAGCTTCTGAGTCTTTGACCCTACTTCTGGTTGTGATACCAGCAAGAGGTTCACCAATGATGTTAACTAGTTCAATGTGCTTTTATCTTGACCATCTGTCTTGAGAAACAATGGTTTAAAAGGATAGATTCAGTTGAGGGTGAGATGGTTGTTGGTGAGGATTGGGTGTTGCTGATTAGTTCAATGATGACATTGTCTTGAATTTCAGCAGGTTCAAGATTATCACCTAATTCAAAATTATCATGTTCACTGAAGGCTGGTGATCATCAGCATTAGTGAACTCAAGTTGGTCCTTAGGAGAGACGAGTCCTGAGAATAGGTGAATCAGTGGAAGTGTGTTTATCATATGAAGGTATGTACAGGAAAGTACTCAATATTAGCAAGCCATTGAGGTAACTTTGCTCCCTAGGTTCAAGAAATTCATATCAAGGAATGAATCTATTTTCATTGAAGTTGATTGGCATCCCCTTTTATGTTGGATGTGAGAAATTGCTTCATCATCTTCATGATGTGAATGAAAACTATTTCTTCCATTTCTTGTTTCTGACTGTTGAATACCACCTGTATGCGCTTTTGGCTACTGAGAGTAACCAAGGAAGAATCCATCATCAGCTTATTCATCAAAAAACTTTCACGCAGTTGTCTCCTGTGATTATGAAAATACATAAGACTCCCAAACACATTGAAGTAGCTGATATCAGGAGATCTTCCTCTGAACACATCATAGGCTGTCTTTCCATGTCTTTTCACTATGATGGATCTATTTTGGGTGTAGCAAGCAGTGTTAACAGCCTCTCTCCAAAATTGTTTCTGGAGTTTTGCACTATTTAACATAGTTCTGGCTGCTTCAATTAGGGTTCTGTTTCTTCTTTCAGCTGCACCATTTTGCTTAAGGGTACAGGGAGATGAGAAATTTTGAGATATACCCTTTTCATCATAGAATTCTTCCAGCTTGTGATTTCTGAACTCTGTTCCATTATCACTTCTCAGCTCATTTACCCTTACTTCATTGAGGTTTTCCATGTTTCTGATAAAAGACATGATACAGTCAGTTGCATCACTTTTTTATGACAAAATACCCAGGTGTACCTTGAGTATTCATCTATAATAACTAGGGTATATTTGTTATGGTTGATGGTTTGAGGTTTGAATGGTCTAAACAAATCCATGTGAAGGAGATGTAAGGACTTGTTGATGGAAAATGATCTCTTTATTTTGAATGATGCTCTGTGATGCTTCCCTTTCTCACATGCTGAACAATTTTTATCTTTAGAGAAAGTCAGAGAGGGAAGGACAGAGACAAGGTTGTGTTTTGCAAGGTTGTTTATGTTTTTGAAGTTGAGGTAAGACAATCTCTTATGCCAGTACCAATTAGCACTTGGAGAGGCCTTGGCAAAGAAACAAGCATTGCTTTCTTTATTAAAAGATAACATATCAATGACATAGACATCTCTTCTTCTAAGTGAAATGAGGATAACTTCATCATTTTGGTTGAAAATGGTTCCCTGAGTCTTTAACAAACAGACACTTTAAAGTATAGGGAATCACCACAGCTGACTTAATGATGATCAGTTAGGCTTAAAACATTGACCTATTGCAACCTTAGTAAGGTGATTCCATACAATTAACATAATCCATATCATTCTGTGTCTTCTAATGAGTTATCTCCCATAAACCACCTTTAGGACCTGAACTCTTTGAATATCTATGCAAGATATTGTTTAATCCTTGTCATGTGTCTAGAACAGCCACTATCTAGATACCATAAAGACCTCTTCAGGTAATCCTACACAGACATTTTCACATAGATTAGTTCATTTTGTGAACCCACTTTTCAGTGGGTTATGTGGATTGCTTGTGGTTGCAAATCCGTGGTCTCACCTGTGTTTGGGGTGCTTCTTTAGGACAGTTCTAACTGCTCATGAGCATCACTACCACATACTTCACATCCAGGTAGTGTTTCACAGTTGTCAAAATGATGGTAATTGAATATCCCATTTTAGAATAAAATATTTTCAATCTTTGAAGGGCTTTGAAATTATGCGAGCCTTCTTTGGTGTGGGATTCAGGGTGGACTGGGCCTTAATGTTGATGTAAAGTTTTATTAACAGCATGCATGTTCTCTAAGTGTTCTTTGGCTCAAATGGTAAGTGGAACCACATGTAGAGAACTTTGGTTTTAAATAGCAATCATCAAAGAGATGATTTCTTAACCCACCATTTTTACAAGGTCCAAACCAGGTCTTTTGCTTGTTGATTTTGAATCTACTTGACTAACGAGTTTTATAGACTAGGTACTTAAAGGGGTCTCTATTTGCTTTTTGGAGACCCTATTACCTCCTTCCATTAGAGTGGAGGGGGGAAGAAGTTGCTCAATAGATGAGTCAGCATTTCTTATCAGTGTAAGATCTCAGAGACCCACTAGTGATTTGTTTTTAGTCGTTTCTCTTAAAGACATATCCAGGTGACACTTTAAACAGATTTTGGTCTAGTCTTCTTAAGATTAGATGTGTTCAAGTGTAAGGTTCACATGTGCGAGAGTTAGCGTCAAACAGAGAGATAAGACTATTAAGGTACAGCTCGAGTGTAGCTCCTATCAGCTTGGGAAGAGGTGGAAGAGGTTCTTGAGTCTCACTTTCAGACACTACGGTGTCAGAGGTGATCTTCGGAATTAACATTCGATGAGGATCATCAGCATTAGTGAAAATAACTTATTTTAAAGATTTATTCTCTTTTCTCTTACCCTCTTACCTCACGTAAGGCATCGCGACATGTTGCAGGTATCTTGATCAGAGAGCAGTTGGTCAAGGGTGGACTTTACCTACAAGTCTATTTGTTCAATGACCCTTTTAAAGGTCAGAGATCTCATCCTTTAGAGATCATTTTTAGATTGACCTCTGAATTTTGACTTCCATTTGAAGTGAACAGTTAACCGACCACAGTATTTTTGTAGGTTACAAAGTTCTCAGGACTTATGTAAGGACAGTTCTTGTTTGAGGAGTTAATTTGTTACACCAAGTTTTTCCTCTGATCTCCAATTAGTGGAGGATCAACATGAGTATAGACTAGAACATTTACTTGCATCACTGATGTGTCATTGTGTGGTGTATATTTTTATGGTTCAAGTTTTAAACTTTTATTTTGACAACTTAACCAAACAACAACACTTTAACGGCAGTGTACCGATCGGTGGTAGATCTTCGTAGATACGAGGGTGTCGATCATTGATCGACGAGGTAATTTTCTCTATTTTATTAATGTATTTTGGTTATTATTCTAAGTTAATTCCTAATATAAGTCAAACCTATGCTAATCCTATGTTAGTTTAATGTATAATTCTAACATAGATAAAGGGTTATCAGCCTGAGACGACTGGCCCACGGGTTTGTTGGTGATTAGTAATCAATTCAAGACACTTTAACCCACGCAAGCAAATTAACAGAAGATAAAAAGACAGCGGGTCAAGCCTTATGTATAGAAAACTGTATTAGCCACTCATTATATCTGATTAGAAGTTGGTTTGTTTTATTCAGTGCAATGATTACGTATCTCGAGGTGGATATCATTTCTTAGGATCTTAGACGGGGACTTTATCTAAGACCTCTAGCACATTTTCTGTCATATTATGCATCCTCACAAAGCATCCTTATTTGCTTATTCATATATCTATCTTATGGGATTAAAGCAATGGTGGATCTTGTTAAACCTAGCTCATAGAGATTTACCCACTACACTTCTTAATGGCATTTTTACACTAGTAGCCACTTGGTCCAACTATCCAATGGAATTAAAATGTTATTGGTTTGAATTTTTATCTAGGTTCAACTGTAGTCAAACTTCGTTCAATAATCCAAAGGAATTTCCGTTACTAGTAAGCATAAGCATTATTACTTAGCACGGTTTAGAAGGACAATTTTTGTGATTCCTATGATTCTAGATGTATAAATTACTATTTGGAGGAGCTATCCTTGTATCTAGTTACTTGGTCCGTATCACTTGATACCAGTATGAATGATAGGTCGCATACAAAACACTAAACAACGTATATTGATAAACATAAATAGCTTTCAATGTATTTAAGAAATCAAGATTATAAAACCAAAAACTAAACAATTCAGTTCTCATATAATGGCTAATACGAAGGTATTAGCTTCAATCATCATAAATTAATACAAGAGTAATGCTTAGCCAAGGTAAATTAACCGAGTTAGATGATTACCAAAAACTAAACGATTACTAAAAGTATAAGAATCACACGTTGGTTCTATGGATTTGAATGCGTTGCGAGACCTCTTCTGCTATTTTTCTCCTCTAGAAATCAACTTTTATGGTTTAGGTATCGAGAATATGATTTAGCACACTTAAAACTCGTTTTTGTATTTTGTATTTATAGGGTTTGGAGTCGGTGTTGATACGACATATCCAAAGTGTTGGATCAGTGTTTAGTGTTTCTTAGCGTAAGGACCACGTTTGATATCTTCTAGAATATTTTATTCCCATATAGCTTGAATACGGCGTATTGGTCTTGTGTCCTTCGTGGTCTTTGGTGAGTGTAGGCACAAATATGCCGTATCTTCCTTGATGGATATGGCGTATTGGTCTTTAGAATAGTAATCTTCAAAATATCTTCATTTTAAGCTCCAGAATGCGCTCCTTTTGCTAATATTCATCAAGTACTCTGTAATTACTACAATTCTCAAATACAAACGTTTAAGTAACAATTCATTTGCAATAATTATACAAAATAGGTTAATTATATGAGATAAATGATGCTATAAAATAGACGTTATTTGATGTCATCAATCACCATTAGTCATAGACAAGAGTCTGTGTACCTTTTTCATGGTGATGTTAACCCATTGCCCATATCTTGCATCAGCCTTCCCAATCGATGGCTCATCCTCAGCAATTGCCATGAATGCCCTGATCTTAGTGGTCCCTTTATCCTTTGATGAGACAGATTCTTTATCCTAGTCTAATAGACTCAACTATCAACCCTTTGCACTCTTTCTCATTCTCATCTTTTTTTTTTTTCCTTTTTTACTCTTTCCCTTTGTCAGATCATCAATCCTTTTGGCCCTTGTATTTTCCCTTGTAATCCTTTTAATAGTTACCAGTGTTTCGGGAAGATGTTTGGTTGAATGGTGGCATGTAAGGTTTGGGTTTGTTGAAGGAGTTGTTAGAGGATGGATAGGATGGTGTGGAGGTTTTGTTTGAAGGATAGTCTTTTTGAAAATGATCAGTTTTCCTACAGGTAAAACAGGTTTCTTTGGATTTGTCTATGAGTTTCCTAGCTGATCCAACCCTCCTAGATCTTTTATAGAACCCTTTTTGATTTGCAAGCAGAGCTCTTTCATGATACTCAGCATTCAAATCAGCCATGAATTTGTTGCTGGTCCTTTGATCTTCTTCAACATCCGAGTCAATGTCTTGAAAATGATTGTTAGAAATCAAGGCTTTTGAGCTTGAGGCCTGAATGGTAAATCTTTGTGCTCTTGCCTACATAAATTTAATCAATCAGGCCTTATTCATAGTAGAACTTGCCATACAAAGTAGCTAGGCAATCATTTTTGATTGAGTTATTGGCCCTCTGAGTTTGATTCATGCTCATCCATTTTCTTGCAAGCAGTTAACAAACGTGGCATTGACTTCAGCTTAGGGAATGATAACGCCATTATTTTCAAGATCATTTAGCAAGCATTTTAGCTTGTAAAAGTTCCATTTACCTTTTCACCTTCAAGTGATTTAAAAGCATTGAACTTGGAGTATTATGAAGCAAAATTGGTATCTCTTGTGTAAGAATGGTCCTTATGTGCTAGAGGAGATCATTCACATTTGTCTTGACAGTTTTTGCTACTTAATGACTGATTTCATTAACATCATTTGGTAAAGCTAGCATATCATGATATTTTTCAATCTTTTATCTTGTTTAAGCAAGACGACTTTCAGCTATTTGACCATTGATTTTGACGTTTGGTCATAAAGGATTTTTAGAAGTGGTCCAAACTTGACATAGGAACAAAGGGTCCATCTTCCAAAGTTTTCAAAATATAAGGTTCAAGACCATCAAGGAATACCAAGAACCTAACATTCCAACTTGTAAAATCCTCTTTGTCAAAGACAGGAACATTTATGACATGAGACCCTCCTCTTGAATCAAGAAGTTGAGGGAGATTCTCATTAACAACACTTTGAGATACATTTGTTGTAGTCGTAGTATTGATAAGGTCAGTAGTTGTAGGCATCGTGTCAACCCTATTAACATTAGGGCTACTCGAATTACCAGAACTTGTTCCAAGTGGTGGTGGGATAGGTGGTACAGTTCCAGACATGATTGGATCTTGATTTGTTTAAAACAAAGAACAGTTTCTAAAAGGTTTTATAAATCAACCTAGCTTTGATACCAATTGAAAGTCCCAATTCACACGTCTATATGGAATATAACACTTATCTAATGTAAATAACACAAGTAATAACTTTTCAATCGTGTAATGCTTTATTGATAATAATCAAGGTGATTCCATTGCAATTAACTAAGCCATATCCTTCTATGTCTCCTAAAGAGTCATCTCCAAAAACCACTTTAGGACCTGACTCATTTGAATATCTGTGCAGATATTGTTTAATCGTTGTCATGTGTCTAGAACAACCACTTTCTAGATACCATACAGACCTCTTAAGGTAATCATGCACATACATTTTCTTACAGATTAGTTCTTTTTGTGAACCCACTTTTCAGTGGGTTATGTGGATTGCTTGTTAGCAATCCTTGGTCTCTTGGGGTTGGGGTGCTTCTTAGGACAATCAGCTGGTTCATGAGCAATACTACCACATACTTCACACCCAGGGTAGTATTCACAGTTGTCGTCCATTCTTGGAAACTACCCGCCCATACTTTAGTGAACAATTCTGCCAACTGTTCACTACTTTTACCAACTTCGTACTTGGTACAAGCTTTAATTCAAATAACCTTTTGTCCCGGCATAACAAGTTATTAGAGTTTTCCGCCTAACCTTCAAAGAGCACCTTAAGCTCAGCTTGTTCTTCTTCAAAGGGTAACAGGATAGTCAGACTATTCCTTCTACATACCAGCTGATATTCATCCCAACTGACGAGTATGTCTTCAAGTGATCTTCAACTTCCATGACGATATCTTTGACTTGAATACGTCTGAGGTTGCTCGCTGAGGCTTTGCACTCAACGAGTCCTTCAATACCCGCTGATGTCTATCAGCGGGTCTTTCATTACTTAGCCTAATTTCTGTTTAAATCTAGGTACTGATCATTAGGCTCTGAATTGGCCCAACAAATTGTTGTTGTTATTGTGATATCGGTTGGTTTGACATGGATTGGTTAGTGTTTTGAAAAACCTTGTTATAATTTGACTAACATATAACTTTATGAGAATACCAAATGTGTTATGTTAGTAAAAATGCGTTATTTTGGATACAATTTACAAATTTGATTTTTGTATTCTTAACGTCTTACTCTGTATAATACGACTACATAAAGTTTGATGATATGAAAAGGCACACACATAAGACGTTGAGTCATTTGGAAGCCATATTCAAGGTTCAAAGAAATTACAAATACAAGAACAAGATTGTACTTAGAATGTACACATGTATAAAAGTATCATATTACAAATTTTCAATTGACACACCACAATATTTTTCTAAAGCAAATGGATCGTTTATATTTTCTTCCATGCGAAAGAATTTGAAAAACTCTTCGTATACAAAAGGCTTAAAGAGTAATGGATGATCTTCATCGACCATCTCTTTTGGCGCTTTTATGGTTTTTTTGTCTTTCGGGATTGAGAAAACACCAATTGAAAATCTATCTTCGTCTCCCCTCAAAACCACCCTATGAACCGCCGGATGTAATCGTCCATTCGTCACAACCTATGGATCCATATCAATATTAAAGCATAAAAAATCAAATAACATTGATTACAAATACAATATATTATTAGACGATATTTTTTTAAAGACTGATTATGTCCTTTAGGTCCGTTCAAGTTACCAGATGTAACTGCATTATAAATAGCGTATCTATAATATATTTTTAGATTTGTCCTTGACATTTTAGATGCACCGTAATATATTTTCTAGCTAAAACTTAGATACATATGCATATATTAGATGCATTTCATCAAGTTGGACGTATTCTATGTATTTTTGTTCTCCGCAAGTCAATTTGTTGCTAGTACTACTTTGCATGATTTTCACTTTAAAATCACTTTCAAAATTAATCGAAATACATCTAAATGAATAAATATGTATCTAATCAAGTCGATGCATCTCAAATACTCCATCCGTTTCGAATTAATTGTCCCTCTTATCATTTTCGGTTGTCTCAAAATTATTGTCCTATTTGAAATATAGTTGTGAGTAATGTAACAAGTTTAACATATTGCACATAATGATATTAGAAATTACAAACTTCATTTAAAGCTTTAATTAATTGCACAAGGGTAAGACTGTCATTTTGTAAAAAAGTAAGAGAGAAAATGCAATAATGATTATGTTTTGTTTTTTGTCGAATGACTTATTTTGAAACGGAAAGAGTACGTGACTATAATTATTTCTCTTTCTTTTTTATTTTAAATTTTCTTTCACACTAGATTAGTATCATGTATAAGAAAGTAAAAAGAAAATAGAAGATGTTAAGTTGACTTACTTTGAAGGTCTCCCCAACCATAACAACAAAAGTGTTTGCTGAAAGTTTCACTTTAAACCATTCTCCATCTTTTGTTTGCACTTCTAGGCCTTCAACTCCATTTTCATGCAAAATTGTCATTAAAGTCTTATCTGCATGACTAAGTAGTCCTGCATTGGGTTCATCCTTCTGCGGCACTCGATATTTCATAACTCTTGTAAGATAACTTGTTAGTTCCATATGTTCATTCATGTACTTCTCCAAGTTCAAACTCTCCAAAACCATGGTTCTCACAATCTCATCTAGCTCCTTTAACTTGTCCGAGTAAATTTGTATGCATTTGCTGTTATGTATTTGGCGCAACCGCAATACATTAGCACAAAGTCATCAAAATAGAAAAAAAAAAGAATTTTATCAGTTCAAATTAAAGAGCACCTAATGTACTTGCAGCAAAAATTTTCATATATATATATATATATTAATGATATGTTAGAATTTAATCTTCTTTAGTAAATAATAAACATAATGGACCTTTCTTTAATTTTTTATATGTAGTTGAGCATTTGCTGGATGAAATATTATATGTTTTGAAATAACGTTAGTTGGTCGATAACGTTAGTTGGAAGTCTGTTAGAATGTTAGTATTAATTATGTTTGGCGCAATAGGTTCGGATTAGAGCTAGAGCATAAAGTTTTTTGGTGAGTTAGTTGGAGCTGAAGCTTAATAATGTAAAATGCATAAAAATATATCAAATTAAATTCACATATATTTTCAGCTTTTGCGTGATAATACATTATATTTTAATACATTATATTTTGAAAGGTATTTAAGTAATTTGACTACATGTAAGACCTTATAAGCCTTTTTCTATAAGCTTGAGCTTATGAAACATTATGGTTTATAAACGCCTCCGTAATTCTATGCGGCAAAAAATATATTTTATAAACTAGCTTATTTAAATCCCTTATAAGCTTGTTGCAAACATAACCTTACACGTAGAAAGTCAAACCTTGCTTTACGTAGTATCAAATTATGTCTTTTTTAAAGGCCACTTGGCTCATGCAAATGGTTTTGGTTACCGAAAATAACGCAATAAATATTGACTTTGTGAAAAGTTTTGCGTGAAATTTATGTAATTCCATCATCTTTCGTGAAACAATAACTTGCTTGTGGCAACTTACTAAATTTCGTATAGAATTTCATACGTTTTATGATATTACTCGATAAATATTGTGCATGCATGTTGTGTTAAAGATAGATGGCAAAACTAAAATCATAATAACAAAGTTTAGACGAGACGATGCACCTGAATTCATCGTTGCCGTTAGGCCACAGGAGATTAGAGAAGCTTTCCGGGTCTTCGATTCCCATGCTTTCGAAGATTGGAATCTCCTTGGCTAGTCCTATGTAACCATTATAAAGTTTCTCGGTGAAGTTTCTTACCTTTGTTTCTAAAGGGAGATCAAATAACTCCTTTAGAGAAGAAAACACAGAGTTTCGAAGATCGGGTGAAATGCCATTAAAAGATGCTTCGAAGCAACCGAATTCTTGAAGAGCTTGTAATACTTTGTTTTTCGTCGAGTCCCAAAGAACGGTATCTCGATTTTGCTTGTTTATGTTCGAGAAATCAATCGTGGGAAGCCGAGGAAGTGCTCGGGAACTCATTTGGTTTTTGTTTTGTGTCTCTTGTGTCATTAAGCATGCGAATTTTATACTAGTTGTATTTTTCGTTGTTAATAAAATAATATGGACAAGAAACGAAGTGGGAATATTAACGCATGTTTATGATCTGTAGAAGAGTTGAATTTTAAATTTTATTTTAATTTTAAATATGAACAATTAGGTATTGTTGAGCCGCGGTGAGACTTTTTCTAATAACACCAAAATACCCCCATAACATTACAAACACCTCTCCTTCCATAACATCACATTTATGTTGCTATAATGCGACGCATGATGTGGTTCTAGCGCAGTCTCGTGGCGTTTTCCGAAACCATCTCGGCTGGTGATGACGTCTTAGAACTCGAAAACGCGAGGAGGGGTGTGGTTTTGGCGCCATTGGGTGGCATTTTCAGGGACTGCTTGAGCCATGGCTCACCGTACTTAAAGCTCTTAGTGTCTTTTTAAAAAATTAAAAGTTACACAAATAATCCATGTGATTCATTTGCAACTGCGAAACAAGTCTTCAAGGACCAATTGTGTAACAAAAAGATACATGAAAGGTCCCAGTAGTTTACCTCCCCTTGTGGAAATCGTCCTTAACAAGAAGTTACATAAACAGTGTTGGATTTTATAATCTAATTAACCATTAATCGATACGGGTACGTAACGGAAGACAAATAAACATATATAGAATAACGTAATAAACATAGGTTCAAAAATTGCGTAATAAAAGCAAACGAACTAAATTCTTAAATACACGCATGTGTGTAAAGCTTACAAACACGCAACATCACCAAGATTCAAATCTATGAATCCTCGATGACTAACACACACAATAAGTTCTTAGCAAACAATAAAGTATGCTAGTACTAGTAGTGATATAGCAAACGAACTCTTGATCTTCGAAACAAGCAAGAACCACCGAACACCTTGTGGTGTTCTTGATGTCGAACGAACAAAAACCAAAAACCCTTATAGGGTTGTTTGGTTCGATCGGTTTACAAGAAAGGATAGATGAGGAGAATTTTAGGGATTTATTTTTCAAGCCTTTAACAACTAATGAAACCCTAAGCCTCCTTATATAGCCACAATGACTTGACTTGCAAGTTAGGCAATCCTACTCCTAAAAGGAATGGTATACCGATCGGCTAAGAAGGAAAGGAGGGAAAAGCCAAAACTTTCCTTTTCCTCGTTTTTGCATTTAGGTCCTTGTAGTTAACATTTAACGACCGTTTGCAAATATCGTTAAATAACTAACTATTTTAACGTTCGTTTACTTATCACTAATTAATATATTACACTTAATATATTAATATTATTGTTTTACGTATTAACGCGTATGTCCCCATAGGCTCGAATAGTTTCTCGAACATATATTATTTATACGTGTATATATCCCAACAAACAGTTCCTTGATTTCACCTTCAAGTACAAAAAACGTCCCTATAGACCATCGGTATTTAGCTGAGACCTAACATTGTAAAATTCGTCTTTAGGTTTTAAATTTTGTACTCGTGTTTAGTAGTTTTTTTTATATGGTCTTACGCGTTGTTGCGTGGTGTTAAAATTTTATTTTTTTTATTATTTTTTTATTTTTTATTTTTTTTGCGAATTTATTTTTTTGGTCTCATGATGTAAAATGACACTGTTTAAGTCAATTCGAAAATGTTACCGCGGGTATTTTTTATCTGAATGCGTCGGTACTTTTGTAACATTTTTTTCCTACTTATTTTGTGCCAACAAATTTAAAAAAAAAAACTAATTAGGCCGGCCCAAATTTTTGGGCTAAATTTTTTGGGCTTCTTTTTGGCCCAGCACTGTAGCACTGTAGCTACACCGCTTAAAATGAATAGTAAGTCAACTCTTTTCAA
>BQNB010132025.1:3324-18692 GCA_026074375.1 Tanacetum coccineum | reverse complement strand
TAAACCCCTTACTTTGAAATGGTTATTCAAAAACAAGCATGACGAAGAGAACATGGTCATCAAAAACAAGACTCGCCTGGTTGTGAGAGGGTACCGTCAAGAGGAAGGAATAGATTTTGAAGAATACTTCTCTCCGGTTGCTAGGATGGAAGCTATTAGGATATTTTTGGCATACGCGGCACAAAAATCATTCCTTGTATTCCAAATGGATGTGAAAACTACTTTCTTGCATGGTTCGTTAAAGGAAGACGTGTACGTGTGTCAACCTAAAGGTTTCATCGATGCTGATAATCCAAGTCATGTCTACAAGCTAAAGAAGGTACTCTATGGGTTAAAGCAAGTACCGAGGGCATGATACGATGAATTGTTAAAGTTTCTCCTTCAGAATCACTTCTCCAAAGGCACCATTTATCTAACGTTGTTTATAAGACGCTTCGACGATGACATCTTAGTGGTACAGGTCTATGTAGATGATATAATCTTTGGTTCTAGAAACCATAGATATACCTAATTATTTTCCGACCTTATGAAAAGCCGTTTTGAAATGTCGATGATGGAGGAAATGACGTTTTTTTGTGGTTTAAAAGTTAACCAATCCCCCCGTGACATCTTCATAAACCATTCTAACTACGGGTTAGAAATCCTTAAAAAGTATGGAATGGAAACTTGTGATCCCATTGGTACTCTAATGGAGATCAAAGACAAGCTTGACCTTGACAAGAATGTGACTCTAGTCGATGCAACGAAATATCATAGCATGATTGTGCCCTTATGTATCTTACGTCAAGCAGACCAAACATTATACAAGCTACTTGTTTATGTGCTCGATACCAGGCTAAGCCAACCGAGAAGCACCTCAAAGAGGTTAAAAGGATCTTTCGCTATCTCTGGGGAATCGTTAATGTGGGTCTCTTGTATACGAAAGATCCTTCAAGAGTACTTCCGGTGGAACTCAATTCTTAGGCAAAAAGCTGTTGAGCTGGTCCTCGAAGAAACAAGACTGTACGTCGTTGTCAACCGCGAAAGTAGAATATGTGTCTATATCTACTTACTGTGTCCAAGTCCTCTGGATAAGGACACAGTTAACAGATTAGGTCTTTTACTTTAACTAGATTCTTATCTATTGTGATTCGAAATCAGCCATAGCCATATCCTGCGACCCGGTCCAACACTCAAGAACCAAACACATCACTGTCCGCTACCATTTCATAAAGGAGCACGTAGAAAAAGGTACGATTGAACTGTATTTTGTCAAGACTGATTATCAATTGGCCGACCTCTTCACCAAAGCCCTTCTAGTGGATAGGTTTAATTATTTGGTTCATCGCCTTGGTATGTGCAGTTTTTCTCCACATGATCTTGAACGTCTTGCAAAATCACAGTAATTCTTTGTTTATATTTATCAGAAAAACAAAATATAAAATTATAAAATCTATAAAACCAAAATACAAAATCAAAAAATTTCAAAAATACCAAAAATAATATTCTCCGACATGTCTCTCGACAATCGATAACATTTACGCACCTAGAAATATTGATTAATATTGACACAGGTGTATAAATGAAGTTCGAGCGAGAGTTTCAAAAGTTTTCAAAACATGTCTCTTCAAATTTTTCTCTACGACTTCTAAGTAAATGTCAGCTTAGGACTCAGACTCCAAAGAAAGGAAAATGTTCATTTATGTACATTTATCCTAAACAACGGGAAGGACATATCTTCTTGGTCTTGAGCAAGGTCATATAAACATTCAAAGTTTTGAATGCTTAAGAGAAGCACTAAGGAAATGATAATTAATAAGATAAATCTAAAATCATTTTCCTGTTGAGCAAAATTTTTTAAGATATTTTTCATCAAAAAAAGAAATTTCAAAATCTTTCAAAATTGTGTGCTCAACAAACTCCCACTCCAAAGTTTCACTCTAATATATTATTGAGGGGAAGTATAATAATAAGATTCATTCAGCATGCTCTCCTGTTCTCCCAAGACTTAGTTAGACTCATGTGAATTACCGGACATTAACTTGTTTTTTAATTCACGAATATTTTCAAAATTGTCACCACATACATAATTTTTGAGGAGGAGAATAATGATTAAAAAGTTATCAATAAAGCTTAATATGGATACGATCTTCAATCTATAAGTGCATTCCCAAACCTCGCATGTGCAAAACTCTTTCATAATATGGTGCATATGTGTAGGGGGAGCTTTTTGGTAACTCTAGAAACTCTCAATGTGTCAAAAATGATTTCTCAGACACGTTGATTGATTTTTTAAATGGTTGATCTTCATGGCTTTACTCAAAGACCGACCAACTGTTGTTTCTTATGGTGTTATAAGGCAGTCAAGGTTAGGTATCTTTGTTCCATGATCCAGCCAGAACCGGAGGGATCTACCCAAGAACACTCCATAAGATAGAGTAGAAGTCCTAGGTATGATTGAAAAAAGGAGTAAAGTGAGATCAGGAATAATGTTATCCAAGGCATGAGTTATCACCGGAAAAAACCCAACATGGTGATAATGAAGATGCGTTGGAATAACATTGAAGGGGTCAAAGAATTAAAAAGATATGTAAGCATAAAGGGTGTAAAGAAATAAGCCATCCATACAACTTTAGGCAGAAACCGGGTAAATGCATAATCTAGCAGTAATCACAATGACGATTCTGGTATTGAAGACAAGTCATCATGGACCCAGTGATGCAAACTACAACCCATCGCAGCTACTCAGGCTTCTCTCAAAGGAAGTTTGTTTCATTTCTCACGGAGTTCAACACGCTACTATCGACTTTCTCATTCTGAGATCGTTGATATTGAAAAAGGTGGCAATCCGCTCCAGCCTCCGATTACCAAATAACAAATGTGCACTTATAGAGTCTAGAGCCATCGAGATCAATCAAAAATCTCACTAGGACACGAATTCTAATATACAAAATGTCTTACATCATTATACAACATTTGGTATCAAAGAGTCCTACGCATTATCCTTGTGATACTTACCAGGAGTGATACTCTTTAGTATTCACAGTGATGAATGGAAATTCTTCCAGAGTCAACATCAAACATCTCTACGGTAGGTGAATTATGAGATTCTAAATGAATCAAGCTTGTGTCAACTGGATATCAATTTTGGTCCAGTATATGAATTGACGACTCAATCAGAAAGATAGTAACTATCTTATTCACTCTTATCGTGTTGTCTGCTTTGAGACGTTCCGGTAATGAGAACAAGAAAGTACGGTGAAACTAATGCATCTGCGTTAGATGATCCAACACTTTGAGCTGGAAACCCTGTCACGGAGATTTTTCTCAAATTGAATCTTATGGATCACAGGTACAGTATCTTATACTGTAAAACGGTCCTCGCGGAACCAGAGGTTAATGTAACCGAACTATGACAAATGACAAAGCCATATTCGTCTATATCTGCTGTTTATCACTAACTTAAATTTTTTGGTATAAGTGACGGCGTTACAACCTCATTCCAGCTAAGTCAAGATTCACCACCTCATGCTCAATCGACAAAGATGAATACATGATGAAAGCTCTAGTATATGTGTCAAAGTCTTCTGCAATCTCTAATTTACAAGCACTTCCTCAAAAGAACATTATTGACAAGATTGCCGGGCAATAACAAAGATATACCTTACAAGTGGATCAAGTACTATTTCTTTGTAATGTGGTGCATGTAATCATGTCAAAGAAAATGTTGAAGGAGATTGTTAGCAAGCTTTCAAGACCTTGAGCATGAGGGTGGAGACACAAGATCGCAAGGCGGCATAAAAATTCAAGGATAAAGATTTAGAGATCTCAGTAGTCAAGACAAATCAAGGCCAAAGACTGTGATATAAGTATTTTGTCAAAATATATCAAGTTAAAGATCAAGATCCAGAATCACAAGCATGCAAAAGGATCTTCAAAAGAAATCCTAAGAATACAAGGCTCCAAGACTCAAGACGTCACAAGAAGTGATCCACAATTCAATGACCTCCCCTTAAGAGGAGATTGTTAGTCGTTTTTTTATGTAAAGTGATGGTTATTATATATTCCTGAGCCTTGTATAGGAAAACGTAGTTTTTGGGAATTCATTTAAGCTAATTGGGCCTAGGTGTCAGGCAAAAGCCCATTAGTTCGGCCCATTAAAGGCCTAAACAACCTAACAAGGAGTCCATACTCTTTGTAGTATAAATACAACCCTCCTAGAATGTTAGGAGGGTGTTGCTTCTTATTTCTTTTATTAGTGAAGTCACCAATCCTTCTTTTCTTTTATCTTCTCTCTTCTTCTTTCTCTTTTTACACGTCTCTCTCTCTCTCTCTCAAATATCTTCTTATTTTTGTGTGATAATATGTGAAATGGTATAGCCTAACTGTCACATCTCGCCAAGGCAAAAACACGAGGCTAACGTCATGGGTATCATCACAACACAATGGTGTCAACAATAGAGAGAACTACAATGCATTAAAGAAAACAAAAAATGGACACAAAGTGTCATGACAATACCTAACACAAGAAAAAAGGGTCTTGTATTAAGGTAAAAGAGTCACGCCAATACAAAGACATAAACAAAATGTTTAAATACCTAAACTGCCAATCACATTCAAAGTATCAATTCAAACAAAGTACGATAGGAAAACTAGGAGATAAACTCTGCATGCAAGCCTACAGTCTCACTAGCCAAGCTTCATAACTTCACTTTCCTCAAGATGCTCACCAGAAAATGATGCTTAAAACATCAACAAATATGTTATGTTGTTGAAGTCAGAGGTTTTAGACACATAAAATAACTTATATTCATCACTGTGATTAAGCAAACAAGGTAGCGACATAATCAACTATCATACCCTCTATCTAGCATCACAACAAATCAAATCAACACATTCACACACTAGGTAGGCGTACCCTTCCGATCCCATGATACCAGAACCAACACTGAGTAGGCGTACTCATCCAATCCCAATAAATATCATAAGTAACACCAAGTAGCGTACCCCTCAATCCAAATCAATATACCAACTAAATTAACACTGATTTGAGCGTACTCATATCCAACTCACCCAATCCGATACCAACATAACGCCGTAGTCATATAATGGTACAAATAAAGGTCTAACGTTAATTAACACAAACAACAAGAATCACAGCAATGAAACATTTCAAAACATTGCATCATTTCCACTCCAATTAACAACGGCAAAAATGGACTATGAAACTCACCTGATTGCATAGCTACTTCACAAATTCCCCATAATCAACGAAACAACCAATAAAACATGAGTTACATCACTCGATATCGCTAAATGCTAAGACAATGTAAACAATCAATTGAAGACCCCTAGTGACCATATTATGTTTATAAACCGCCTTTACTCACACTTCCATACCTTACTTAAACCCTAAAACCGTAATCCATTTAGTCGAGTTTTTCTAGCTTTAGGCAACTTTGTAGTCAATTCATGACTATAAATAAAATACTAAAATGAACACATTGACTTCCTCCCCCCCTTCGCTATTTCCTACCTCCCCAATGTGGTTAATTACCTACTAAAGAATTTTTAGAAAAAATAAATGTTGATTCAAACTATTTATATCAAATTTCCAACATACACAAAGTACGTAGCATTCGGACACTTGTGACGCTCATACTAAAAAGTTTGAATTTTCTAAATACTTAGACATTATTTAGGAGTTGTTGCTTTGAGCCTGTAGTCATAGCGACATATAAAATATGACCTAAGATTTCTTGGCTAACCAAGATTCAACTTCAAAGTAGGGGTTTTACTCCCCGAAATCAAACCCAAATCTGCCCGAATTCATAGTTTCGACCACTAAACTTATGCCAAAATTAATTGACCATAAACTTCCGACATCCTCAAAAACCTTTCGTCTGTACTTTGTGAAATCATAAAATCTCTGAACTTAATTTTAAGACATAAGATTTCATCACAAAAACACATTTTAAATGATCATTGAGATATTGCATTCGAGTTAAACATGACCTAAAAAATTACTCCAACCCTAATCTTTTCAATTCTAACGCGTTCTAGACCTAACACGATTACTCTGAATACGCTTCTAATCATCGCCACAAACGATCCAACATGTGATTAATAATATTTAAAGTTACAGAAGATTTATAAAAAAGCCTAAAAATTCCATCAATCGTGTATACTAATATCAGAAGAAAAAAAAAAAGGAGACGGGATTAAGATCATAACCTAAAACACCATTAACCGGATTACACTTTAATCTACTAGCACTTAATTCTTGATCAAGGAAAAAATATTCACCTTTGGATATTCGGCCGATACATAGAACACGGAGGGGAAGAGGACATTATGATTTTTGTATTTATAAGCTAATCTCTGAATTTCACATAATCCTTAATCACTAATACAATTTGATTATTATACTTAAAAAACTCTTACTTTTCCTTTTTTTCTACAACCGGCCCCCTTATAATATATTTTTTTTAAATATTATTAAATGTATAATTACCCTTAATTTGTTATTTTTAATAAAAACCGCCCTTTAATACTATAGTAACCCTTTTAAATAAAACTAGTTTAAAACTTACCTTTTAATATAAATTACATTTCATAAATTACTTCCTAAATATAAAGACAATACCTTAATTAACTTAAATACTAGACTTAATTCATTCTAAGAAATCACTCATTAACTTATACGCTTACTATAATTACTCACCAATAACACGACAACTCAATATTAAAGAACTGCATAAAACATGCTATCATTTCCATTGAGTCCAACAAAATGTAACAAAATGAAATAGCTACTCAAAACCACAATTCAATCACACTAAGATGAACACGCATCATGAACTGATACCAAATACTCATATAAGGTCACATAAGCACTCAATTAAAACACATATAAATACTTTAGTCAACTCTAACAGTTTGACTAACCTGCTCAAGTCACGGTTGTCACAGTATCCCCTCCTTAAGGAAATTTCATCCTGAAATTTAACTATTTAGTCATACAGCACTCGTCCCTCTAACCACAACGTCTTTGCTTAGATCAAGGCGACAATGATTCACATGTGCTTCTATGTACATTGCATCTGCATACCTCAACGCCTCATCACAACACGGTGCTCCTCCTGGCCCTTCGCGCTGCGTCATAGATTAGCAATAGATCTCTCTCTCTTAGAACTCAGTACGCGGCCAAAATTACAAATCTTAACTCCGACACGTTACATAAAGCGCTCTCTGAAGACTCTCGAGCTAGCGGTTCACATCATCTAAATTTCTAGCACTAGCGTGTTCCTCACACCCTAAACGATCGCGACGACTTTCTTCTGCTCACCAATGCCTGGAACACAAGTCACTTCAGCAACGCGATTTCCTGCGGATCAATGGCTGAGCACCAACGATCACATCAGCAAATATAGAGTAGTAACACAAGTTCTACTTACCTCGCTGCAATATCATCATCTACCATACACACAAGAGTCGAGCGCTGGAAAGATTTATACTAAGAGCGTCAACTCGGGCAAAAGGACCCATGATGCCTGAGATCCTCATCAGATTGCAACTACAAGTGCCCATGAGCAAGAGACTACACTAATGTATGATCGCAACTAAATACTATTTCATAACATTCTCTGACTCTAAAATCCTGCATCCCCTGCACATTACTAAGCGACCTCTACTAACATCACACATATTAGAAGGTCTCTACTAGATATGCATCTATACATTTAACGAAAACCCAGCAACATTAATCTCTCACATGTCTACTCACGCTTAACATGTTAATAACCTCCTCTACGAGCACACACAACATTCTCCATACTCCCAAGCTCCCTCTCTCATCTTAGCATACAGTGACACTGAGATACACTATCCTCATGTTCTCACATACTCAGATATGATGTTCAGATCTAGAGAGCACACCTATACAGCATTCTACAAGAGAAGTGGCGTATCCTTTCACAGACAACTCTATAGAGAGTCTTAGCACATGTAGGTCTATGTTTTTATTGGTAGTGCTCTGTGATCACTATACTCTTTAAGCCTTGAGCTTCTATATTCTTCTTATTCTCTCCCTTCTCACAACTCTGTACTCTTCATCAGATAACTTCTCTCTTATTGCGTGTTGAATATATGAATCAGATAGCATATCACAACAACGATTTTGTTATTCCACTAATTAGACATATTATCTACTTTCACGCTTTCCGGAGTAAGCCATCCTCAGAATCTACACTCTCTCCAGTCTACCATGTAAAAGTGAACTTGGCTTTGATTACATGATACGATACAATAACATCTTTGAGCTGCCATATTCTGAGTAGAGCGGGGGATGAGAGCGTGGCAGTCATCAAGCATACTATGCGGCGGCAACTAGTATCTCAAATACACTTGAACTTCAAATCTACAACATTCTATTATGTAGAGAGTATCTATATCTATAAGTCATGAGCGGTTTGATCGATGATATGATGTCACTTGGGTACTCTATTTATTGCGCGGTCGTTGCGTGCGATCTATACCTACTACATTTTGGGCAGAATCCTTGTTCTGATTTCTTGAGAGGTTCATTTCTCCTCTCCCTAGTAGGGAGGTCTATCATAGATGTAGGTGTATGCTAATTAGAAGTGTCTGCTAGCTTTTATCACTTGTGGATTACTACTATATTTAATCGTGACTGACCATGTAGGACAGCGGATGTTGAGAGACAGCATGGCAAGTAGATGATTCTCTCTGATCCACTCTGAGGAGAAATTTGTTTTGTCTCTCTGACGATTGGAGTAACATCAAGGAGTGGCTATAGCACACACTAGCAGTCATACACACTCTGGTACAGTGATTCATTTTAAGGAAGGTATACATTATGTTGATTATCTGTTATGATCTCAACGCACTACACAGGTGGTAAAAAAAAATGGTTCGTGGCGGGGTAGAGGTATATGATTGGAGCACGGTCGAGATTACACATTGGTGTCAGATGAGTGATCTTCGAGTACTATCTCTGAGGACACACACAGCGGTTCTCACTGAGTGGAGATTGTGCAGATTCATCGGGTAATACGGTTTTGGGGGAGTGGGTCTTCTCTTGAAGTAAGGTATTGGAGGGGTCAACATTAAGAGTGTATAGAGGAGGCACGAGAGTGTCTATATGCGCTTTGACTTATGGAACTCTGGTGGAGGTCATACTGAACATGCGATATTGTAGGAGTGGGTTATTGGGGTCTTTGAGACACACTATAGTCGGGGACTTGTTTGGATGTTCATGGCGCGTACGAGTAGGAGAGAGTGGATCTGGAGTGGTTGTTGTGGGGTAGGGGGTGTGGATGGTCTCGTTTTGAGGTGAGCAATGTGAGATGTCAGTTTCTCGTAGAGAAGATATCATGGAGACGCTAGTGTGGGTGCGTGATAGGATACTACATAATCATACTAGATCTAACTCATCTAGATGAGAGGAGGATGGAGTAGCGTGTCTTTGACAGATGTCACATTTATAGGAGGATATAGAGCGTCCGCCGTGAGATAGTGACGTGAGCGCTGGAGCTGAGGCTGGTCTTCATTTGATATCACAACATAGATTCTTCGGACATTTAGACGCGCACAGACACACATACGAGTAGGACAATCTGGGTACAGGAGGGTGCTAGGGTTCTCTTATCAGATTGGTAGTTGGACAGCGGAGACTCTGTAGGCGAGAGTTATGAGCGTCTTACATTTGTCACTAACGTATAGCGTGATCTAACTCTTCAGAACAGCTTTATGATTAGATATATAAGGTACTGGTGAGGATCATCATCACCGTAGAGAGAGGTGTCTCGGACATCAGACTCACTTTTCTTTAGTGGGGGAGACTATTTTTCTGAAGCAGATCACTCTGTTTGGTTTGTGGGTTGCAAGGTGATCATTAGCGAGGAGGGAGGGAGAGAGGGATTGAGGATGGATATGTGAGGGGTAGACATACGGGGACAAGTAGTATATTCACTTTTATTTCTTGTCTGTTATTAGCTGTCAGAGGGGTGGTTGTGTCTTACTTTATGTATGTATATAAGGAGATTGGAGGAGGAGTTTAGGTGTATGTGGTGGGTTTGTTTGTATGTGGTATTTTGAGGTGTGAGGGTAGGGGAGGGGGGGGTGGTGTATTTTGTATTATGGGTGTGGAAATTTATGGTGGATATATGTGATGGTATATGGGATGGAATTTTATATTGAATTGAAGAAGGGATGATGAGGGAAGTTGGTAATGATAGGTTTATGGAGGGTTTTATGAATTAATTTTGGGGGGGGGTTGGATGTGGGGGTGGGTGGGTTTGGTGGAGGTAAAGATTTGTATGGAAAGGGGATATTATTGGAATGATTGATGTTTAATGTGTAGGTGGGATAGTTGAATGTAATTATAAGGTTGAGAATAAGTGTGGGAGTAGGGGTGATGGGTGTGGGAAATTTATGTGGGGGGTTAAAAGATTATGAATTGGAGGGTATGGGGATTAGGGTGGGAAATGGGTGTGAGTTGATAAATTTAGGGGTGGGTTGTAAATTTTGTGAAGTGGGGTGTGATGGAGGAAGATGTGGGGGGGGGGATGTGGTTTTGATGTTAGTATGAGTGCAAGTCCATAGGGAATTGGTTCAGGTAGTGGTCCCAAGTGCCAAAATACCATATTGGGGGTGTAGATGCTCAAACTAGGTTTGAGACTACATCTAAATAGTCCAATAATCCACCTCTCTCAAGAGTTCACACACTTGGAAGTGGAGAGGACAGTATGAAACTTATAGAATTGATGGCACATTGTACAAAACTGTTTGCCTTGGTGAGCTCAAAAGAATAGAGAGATTTGTGATATAAAAACAGAAAGAGTGATTTGGTGAGTCAAAAGAAATGAGAGATTCAGTGAGCTTAAAAATAGAAAAAGATATGTGAGTATGAAAAATAGACAGAGAGTTTCAGTGAGAAAAATAAACGAGAGAAATTATGAGACGAATAACAGAAAGATAGCTTGTGAGAATCTAAATTTATGATGGAAATGCTTGTTGGAAATAGCATTGGTGTTTATACTGTTAGGCATAAACTTAATACTGCCAGTATTAAGTTAGTACTGCCAGGCATATCTTAATACTGCTGGGTAAAGTTAATACGGTTGGGCTTAAAGTTAGTACTGTTACGCTAAAATTAGTACTGGTGGGTGACCATTAGTAATGTTTGAGGTATAACAGAATTTTCTTAATTAATTAATAGCCGTTGAGATATTTCTGCCAACAACTTGCTTATAGGGGTCTATGATTTGGAAAATTCTTGATATTTCTTTCTCTTATAAGGTTTCTTTGAGAAAAAGATTCAATTTTATTAAGTCGGTCAAATCAAAACCCTAAGTGCTCTCTACATAATCTCAATTAACTTTACCAAACTCTCATATTCTCATCAACGAACATAAACCCAGAACCCTTATCATAACTTCATCAATCATGGCTAATTTGGAGTTCTGTGATACCCACAACATGGTCGCTTACTTACTCAAACCAGAAGGAAGTGAAGATTTTCAACAGATAGTAGATTTCCTCAACACAAGTCACATAAAGTTTGCTCTCACTAAAAATCCTACTATCTATACTTCACTCATTCAACAGTTTTGGCAAACTGCTTCTACAAGCACACTTGAAGATGGAGAAGTGGAAATAACTGCAACCATAGATGGCCAACTCAAGACTATTACTGAAGCATCTCTTAGAAGACATCTCAAGTTAGAAGATGCTGATGGTATTAGTTCACTACCTAATACTGAAATTTTTAAGCAACTTACACTTATGGGGTATGCTTCTGATTCTGACAAATTGACCTTCCAAAAAGGTCACTTTTCCCCTCAATGGAGATTCTTAATACATAATATTCTTTATTGCTTAAGTCCTAAGAAGACTTCTTGGGAGCAGTTTAGTAGCAACATAGCAAATGCTATAATTTGCTTGGCCACAAACAGGACTTTCAACTTTTCTAAAATGATTTTTAAGGGCGTGGTAAAAAATTTAGACAGTAGGTCTAAATTCTTGATGAATCCTAGATTCATTCAAATCCTTTTGAACAAACATCATAGATTGCTCCTACCTCACAAAAGAACTTATGTTGCTCCTACCCTCATACAAAAACTATTCAGCAACCTGAGATGGGTTTCCAAGGGTTATACTAGAGTGGACATTCCACTATTTTCAAGCATGCTTATTCAAGGTCCAATTCAGCATGATGAAGGATCAACAGTCCCAGTTGAGTCCATTACACACCTGTTAGCCTCAAAATATTGAGTCGAATAATGGAAGTTCGTTCATAACTATATTAGGTCTCGGTCACTAAATTAATATACGTTGTAATAGGCTAGACGGGTAAATGGGCTCTTATTTGTAATCTAATCGGTCACGTGTATCTGGCGAAAGCCCAAGTAAACCCGAGCCCGGCCTGTAGAATTACTAAAGGCATGCAAGCCTTTTAGTCTTCACTATAAATACCCCTCTCCAAGGAAGGAGAGGGTGTTGGTTCATTTGTAATTTCCATTTTGCAAGTAATTCAACCATTTTTCTCTCTCTTGTTTCTCTCTATAAACTTCTTCCATTTTCCTTCTCTTTTCTACTTGTATTCGAGCAACATATAATGAAGTGAAGTGATATAGGGTTACCGACAACACCTATCACTACTCCATCCACCTCACAACCACCACTTTCATCACCCTCTAGGGTACCTACACCACCCTATGATTCACCTCTCCTAGGAGGTCACACACACCTAGAAGTGATGAGGGTAGAATGCAACAAACTGAATTGATGGTTTTGGTTATCAAGTTATCAGATAGAGTTCTAGCATTGGAGACTGACTTTATAAAATGGTAGTGAATATCGATGTGCTTTGCTCTTGAATGTTGAACATTGTTGCAGCATAAAGCAATCGCACTCTTGTTGTCGCAGTACAGAGGGATCTTATTGAATTGAAAGCCATAATCTGTTAGCTCATCCAAAGGATTTGTGAGCAACACCTAAATAAGGCAATATATTCAGCCTCTATACTCGATATGGCAGTGCACTTTTACTTCTTGGACGACCAGCTAACAAGTTTATCACCTAAGAACTGAGCGCTTCCCGGTGTACTACGTCTAGTATCTTGACACCCCGCATGATCGACATCTGCATAAGCCGTGAGTGACATATCGATATCCTTCGAGTACCATAGACCCATGTTAATGGTTCCGTTAAGGTATCGAAAGATACATTTCACCGCTTGTAAGTGCTTTTCGGTAGGCTTAGCCTGATACCGGGCACATAAGTAGAATCATATATAACAACCCAAGAATTTTCATCAAATGCAAAACCTATTTTACTATGATCATAATTGTACGGGGAAATTTTTTGCTTTATTACATTACTTATATATCTCAGTATGTCATAACTAAAGTAGACGAGCTCACGCAACCTATCTATGGCAATCCTATCTTCATATATGTCAAGAAAACATCATAACATGTCAAGTCAATATCATCATATTCTTATTACAAAGTACATTATTCCTATAATGTACTATTCGCAACGTTATATCTAAACGGGCTTTAAACCGTTATCAGATGCCTCTAAACCCTAATTTCATGGACAATATAAACATCCAAAGCGAATGCACAAGCTTCTAAAGCATATGTATAAGTAATATAACATCTCACATAAGAATGCTTTCCTTTTAAAGTAAAGTACAAGTCCTTAAAGCTTAATGTACAAGTCATTAATGCACGATATCCGAAATAGCCGTTTTACCTCCATTTTCCTAAGTAATCTTGTACAATCTATCAAGTACAAGATGTAAGCAAGTCATACATCATATTTTCAATCCATAATCATTCTTATATCGTGAATTCACAAGAAACCAAGGTTAGAAACCCTAACCCGAGCTAAATAGTAACCTATGACCCGTTTATCGATCTTTATCCATTTTAAAACTCAACCAACACTCAAATAAGTTGTAATAACTTATTTTATAACATTATTGATCCTATTCCATCATTATTTCATAATCCCACTTCATTTAGACAAGAATCGAATCCGAGAAACCCTAAATGAACCCTAAATGATCATTCGACCCGTTTACTCGTTTTTAACCATTCCATTCTCAAATAAGCAACCAAGAGACATTATAAACTCATAAAATGAGTTTACAAACACCTTTATCTATCATTATATACCTTTACTTTGGCAATGATGCAATGGTTTACAAGCTTAGAAACCCAAAAAGAACCAATACGTACCTATTCCAAAACCCGTGACTTATTATTCCATTTGACAATTCTAACTTAAAACACTCACTCAAATTCCCCACTAACAATCCATTTTACAATGCCAAGAATCAGTATTCTATAACAACCATATTTCATTTAAACAACGAAATTATAAAACTTAAAACCAAAGAAACTAAAGAGGCCCATTTGGAACCCGCGACATTATTTCTTTATTTGTGATCCGTTTTAACCCAAACCAATTACTAATTCTCATCTACATTCCTTATTACAGAACCTAAGAACCTATTTTAACTTCTTTGGGATTAAAAAAATCCTTTGTATTGTTTTACAATTTGTGAGATTCAAATTGTGAAAACTTAGTTGAGTTCTAAAACAGACCCGAACCCATTCATAGCTCATTTCAACCCATTTTTCTCATTTTAAAACCCGAACCATTGATTGAAAACTGATATAAACTCATAACACAAGTCCTATGATTCATAATCTACCATTATTCAAGCAATGTGTGTGAAATATTGGCCAAATAAAGTCAATTCGAGCCTAGGACCCAAATCAGACCCGTGGGGAGTTTTTACTTGTTTCAACCCATTTAAAACCTAACCCACTTGCTAATAACATTTGATAATCCTTAATACTAACCATGAGAACATGTATCCATCAACACTTGATCAAGGCCTATGAGATATAAGCCCAAAACTTGAGTTCGAACCCTTATACACCAAATCTGACCCGCAGCCCCTTTTTAGCAAAACTCGCCCATTTTGAAGCCTCCCTATGCAAAATAAATCATGCACATGCTGCCCCAAGCTGCTGACTCAGCTCTTACATAAATTATCTTCCTTTCCTTAGCCAAGAATCAAGCACATGACCTCCTTCTAGATCAAAACAGCCATGGCAGCCTTTAAGCATGTCCACACCATCAATCTAAGTTTCTAGCCCTTCCAACTGTTACCATAGATCCCCCACATCACCTACTAGACCTTCCACATGTCCAATATCATATTACACGGGTTCCTTAGCTCCTATGCTTTCAAACTACTATAAATAGCACCTTGTATCCTTCATTCCAATTTGCATCAACCCTCCTTCTCATTAATCCTTATAGGCAGCAATCATTTGCTCCCA